>PVIC010002854.1:0-43020 GCA_004025085.1 Thryonomys swinderianus
ATGTGTTCTCACCGGTCCATCCATTACTCCCAACAACGTGGCTTCCATCCACTGTACAGGCTCAATAAAGTAGGAGGTACACTGAGCCTGACTCCCTGGGGCAAGCATGAGAGATGGTGTCATTCTCTTGTGAGCAAAGGCTACAGGCCCACTTCCTTCATTATGATCCAGTATGCTAGAACTTCGAAATAAGGATCGCCTGCAACTCCCCAACAAACAAAACATTAATGACTTTCAAAAGGGTGGAAAAAATACAATGTGCAATATTTCTAAAGACCAAGTAATACAGTGTTGATTATGCTACTTAAATTACAACTTGATTCTTCTCTCTCTCCTTCCCTCTCTCTCTCTCTGTCTTTCTCTTTCTTTTGGCCTTATTAGAGAGGAATACAGGGCCTCTGCACTGAACTACATCCCCACCCTTTTTAAATTTTGATAGCTTCATTAAGTCATGCAGTTACCCAGGCTGGGCTCAAACTTAGGATCCTCCTGCCTCAAACTCCCAGAGTGCTGAGATTACAGGTGTAATCTGTAATCTGGCTGGCAGACTCAGATGAAAACCCTATCAGTGAGTGGCAAGGGACATTTCCCTCAGGCCACAGACTTTCCAGTGGTACATCAGTTGATGGACTTCAAGTACAGTTGAATCTAGTGCCAGGCTTTACATTCGGATCCAACACTTACTTGACGTATGCATGACTTGGCTACTATTTTATTGATCACATTTGCCTGCACCTCTTTCCTGCACTGAGCCCCTGACTGAGGCACAGTTTTGGTAAACATGTAGGTTAACACTCCAATGAGTAAAATGAGTAAAAATAAATGTCATAGGAGAGCTGACATTTGAAAAGGGAGAAAGACTCAATGATGAAACAGTAGAAGATGTTAAGACCACCAACCAAACAGTAAGCTGCATTTAAAAGACATTAGTAGAAGGCATGATTGATATTGTGAAATAGTAAATATTCAAAGGGTAATGGGGCTTAGGGGTAAATAATGAAGAAAGAAAAAAATTAATGTTAAAAAAAAGGAAACAATGCTCGTGTATACAGGGTGGGGGGAAGGTAGGGTGGATAGAGGAGGGGGAAAAATGAGAATTAAGTTGTGTCATATACTGGCACAGTTTTGGTACAAATTCTCAATGTGGAGTGTAATTGTGATGTGTATATATAATATACCAATACCATGTACCAATAAAATTAATTAAAGAAAGAAAGAAAGAAAGACACTAGCAAAGGTCCTACTCAGTGAATGTGTTTTACTGCAACAGGGGTTCACATTTGCCATGTTTGCTTTGTATAATACATAATCACAGGTGTAATCTCAGCTACTTTTACTTTTTTAAAATTTATTTTTATCTTTATTGGTACATTGTATATACACATCATGATCACACTCAATATTGGAAATTTGTACCAGTATACAACATGATTTAATTCTCATTTTTTCCCACTTCCCTACCCACCCCACAACCCCCACTCCCTATATACATAAGCTTTGATTCCTTTTTATTACCATCATATATTTTCTGTACCTATATTTACTCACCCCTCCACATTTCCCTTTGAATATTTTCTATGTCACAATATCCATCATACATTCTAGAACTCATTAACATCTTCAGTTTCTCATACCAGAGAACAAATACGATATTTACGCATCTGTGACCTATTTATTTCACTTATGAGTATGTCCTGAAGGTACGTCCATTTGAGTATAAATGACTCAAACTTATCATTCTTTAAGGCAGAGTAATACTCCATTTTATAGAAAAACTACATCTTCTTTATCCAGTCTCCAGTTGATGGGCATTTGGGTTGTTTCCAAGTTTTAGCTAACACAAAATGAGCTGCTATGAACATGGGTGCACGTATGTCACTATGATAGGATTCTTTTAATTCTTTTGTGTATTTTCCTAGCAGGGAAATAGCAGGATCAAATGGGACCTCTAATCTTAGTTGTTTTAGGATCTCCACACTGACTTCAGTAGAGATTGTACCAGTCTACATTCCCACTAACAGTGGAGAAGGGTTCCTTTTTCTACACAGCCTTACCAGCATTTGTTGCTGGCTACTTTTGAGATAGCAGCCATTCTTTGAGGAGATGAAATCTTAGTGTTTTCATCTGCATCTCTCAAATGACCAGTGATGTTGACCATTTCTTCATATGCTTCTTGGCAGCTTTTAAGTCTTCCTCTGAAAAGTGTCTGTTCATTTCAGCTGCCCATTTTTGAATTTGGTCTTTAAATTTGGAGGGACTGATTTTTTTTAAGTCAGATCCTATTTGTTGATTTCTACTGCTAGATCTCATGCTGTGGAAGTTATATATATATATATATATATATATATATATATATATTTTTTTTTTTTTTTTTTTTTTTTTCCCCTCCAGGCTGGCCCTGAGCTCACTATGTAGCCCAGGCAAGCCTTGAACTCAGCAATCCTCCTGCCTCTGCCTCCCAAGTGCTGGGATTACAGGCTTGAGCCACCAAGCCCGGCATTTGTAGTATGAGGTACTGATTGCCAGTGGGTGTACCATGCCCAGTATTGTTGTATGTGGTTACTGGGGATTGAACCAGGGACCTTGTGCTTGCGAGGCAGGCGCTAGAACCACTGAGCCAAATCTCCGGCCCGCTGTGGAAGTTTTATTCAAAAAGTCTTTCCCTAAGCCAGTGTCTCCAAGAATTTTACCTAACCTGTTTTGCAGCAGGTTTAGTGTTTCTATTTTAACACTTAAGTCTTGAATCCACTTTGATTTTGGTTTCATACACAGTGACAGAGATAGGTCTAGCTTTAGTCTTTGGCAGGTTAAAGCCCAGTTTTTCCAGCACCATTTGTTAAACAGGCTATCTTCCCTCCACTGAGGATATTTAGCTCCTCTGTCAAAGATGAAGTGGCTTAGTGTATCTGGATTTGTTTCCAGATCTTCTAATCTATTCTACTGATCCTCAGGTCTGTTACTTTGCCAGTACCAGGCAGTTTTTATCACTGTGGCTTTATAGTAAAGTTTGAAGTTGGGAATTGTATACCCCCCACTGTGTCCTTGTTGCTTTTTTTTTTTTTTGCCATTCTAGGTCTTTTGTGATTCCAGATAAATTTTTGGATCATTTTCTCTAGATTGTAAAATATGCTGTTGAGATTTCAATCAGCATTTCATTGCATCTACACAATAGTTGTGGAAATATTGCCATTTTGACAATGTTGGTTCTTCCTACCCAGGAACAAGGGATGTCTTTCTATCTTCTTCTAGCTAACTTCTTCTATCTCCTTTTTCAGAGTCTTGTAGTTTTTTTCAGAGTAAAGGTCTTTTACCTCCTTTGTTAGATTGATTCCTAGATACTTCATTTTATCGGATTCCGCTTTCACTTTTAAAAAGTAAACACACACACACACACACACACACACACACACACCCCTATAGCCCTTATTTTATGGATCTGCTTCTCAGAACTTTAGAGATCATGCATCAGAGACTTCTTCTGATGCTCAGATTTGCTTATTTTCATCACTGATCCACTTCAGTGAGAGCAGATCTCAGAGAATCCTTAGCTCTAGATAGGAAGGTCAGCTACTTTTACTTTTAAAAAATCATATTCTCCTTGAAAGCAGACTTGAAATATAAATTTCTATAGTATCCAATTAAATAATTTTTCCTACAGCAATACAAGAAAATAAAGTGTCAAGTATTTTTCAGTTACTAAAACAAGATAAAAATCGCCAGAAAATACAGAATATTTTACCTGCACTTTCTACATTTGTAGAGAACTTCATCTTTCACTCCTTGTGAAATGGTGGTTGGGTCAACAGCAAAGAGTTCTTGAGGTAAATTCTGCAATTCTGTATGACATAATTAAAATGTAACTACTTATCAAAATCACTTTTCTGCACTTTCTGACAAAATTAAATAATGGCAAATCGAAGAAACAAGTGCTAAACTCAGAAATTTAAAAAACAGAAAGAACTCCATGATGAGGAATCTGGATGAGGTAGGAGAACATAATCAGTAAGTCTGGGCCAGACAGCCTAAATTAAAAGCCATTTATAAACCATGTGACCCTGAGTAAATTATTTTTGACTAACCCACAATTTCAAAGGGAAGTCACAGATGGATGGAAAGCTGAGGAACGAGAATTAAGTTCAAGGCTAGCCTGGGCAATTTATGGAGACCCTGTCTCAAAACAAAGAAGACAGTAGGAATAGCTCAACGATAGAGCTGAGTTCAATCCACAACGTCACACACAAAAAAAGAGCTGAGCTACCATACCCCTCTCAGGTGGTTACAGCAAGTGAGATGACACATTTAATGTCAATAAAATCTAGAAAAAGTCCAATAAATACTAATAACTAGTATTCTTACCTGGATACTTCTCTGTAACCTTCTGTAAACGATATTGCTTATAAATTGCACTAGAGGTGTCCACTTCATATCCCATTGCCTGATATAATTTCAGTTGCCACTCAAACCCCTCATTCATCCTGTAATGACAAAACATAACATTCAGTTTTCTTTAAAAAAAAAAAAATCACATCACCCAAGCAGAATCATTACTTAACAAAGAACTTAAACCCACTTGGCTTCTGGTTTGAGAGTCTGGAGGATCTCATAGGCATTTTCAAAGGTCAGTCGGTCAGTCTTCATCACAAAAGCAGTCACTATAGCAACACTTCGACTGACTCCTGCATGACTGAAAAAGAGACCATCAAAATAAAATAGCAATAATTAAATAAAACAAAACCCAGCCACCTAGTTCAACTGTACTTTGTCTCTACTTCTCAAATAACCTTACTGTCTGAAACATTACCAATGTACAAAAGGATTATTCCTTTATTTTCTTGTTTCTTTTGAATTCTGAACCATATGAGTGAACCACCTATACTATACCCTGATAGTAAATATACTATAAAAAATAAGTAATTTTTAAAAATGTAAAAAGTAATTATACTGATTTTTAAAACTTTTCTAATGATTCCAAAACAAATCCAAGGTCTTTTGCTCTTACTACTGTGGTCCCTTCTGGATCTAATACCAGACTTCTTTTGATTTGATCACTTTCTTCTGTACTTTATGTCAATATTTAGAACAAGTGGTAGTATACCCTAAGTGGTCATAAATTTAAAAATTTAGCTGGGCATGGTGCTGCCTGGCCCTGGACAGCAAATTACTGTATCCAAAGAATTTCTCACTATGTAGCCCAAGTTAGCTCAGAACTCACAGCAATCCTCCTGCCTCTGCCTCCCAAGTGCTGGGATTACAGGCATGATTACCACTCCCAGCATTATGGAATGTGGTACCAGGGATGAAACTTGGAACCTTGCAGGCAGACACCAGAACCACTGAACTAACCCCCCCAAGAATGTCTTTTGTTAATCATCCAGAAACCTACAGATATTTCAGGAGCATGTGCATTGAGTTTGAAATTAATGTTTACAATTGCAACTTTGACAATATCATCTTTATTTATTCTGAGTTCAGGTCAAGTGTAGAAATACTCGTGGTTACAAAGGTCAGTAATAAAACCATTTTTCATCATTGCTTAGAAATGTTCATCCTGTACACAGACACACACACCCTTCAATCTCATTTATCCATCAGAATGTACTCAGTTAACTACCTACTTTACAAACATCTATTGTAGGAGCAAGTGCAGAAACACACACACACTTTGTAGTCCTTATTTTATGGATCTGCTTCTCAGAACTTTAGAGATCATGCATCAGGGAGAATGGAAGGTCTTCTGATGCTCAGATTTGCCTATTTTCATCAGTCATCCACTTCAGTAAGAGTAGATCTCAGAGAATCCTTAGCTTTAGATAGGAAGGTCTATACATTTCTTTCAGAGAAAATGAGCTTTATATTGAAAGATTTCAGCATCTTAGGACCACCTAATAAGAGGTAGGTCTTGTTCTTTAACTGGAGATCTTTTGTTGTTGGGCAGCTTTAATGGCACTTATTCAGCTCTTAAAGGTTTTAATTCTTTTGGTTGCCCAAGGGGGACCACTACAGTACTGAAGGAATCCAAAGGATATCACCTCCAAATATGGCATGGTTATTTTCAATTAAAGGAACTTAGCAAAGATGCTGGAAGAAGCTTTACTCAGATCGCTACTTTGCTTAAAGTTCAGCCTCGCCAAAGAAGAAAGCAATCACCTCTGGTCTCTTCCCTGACTTCTCATTAACTAAATTCATGCATTAGGGAGAAAGACAAGTCTCAACACACCCCGGCTGTTGAGTGTCTGTTCCCAAGTGCTGATACATCTTTGTCACACACTGTCATTTATCGGGTCCTACTTAATATTCCAAAGAGAATCATTTACAGTTTACTGTCTGTTCTGTGGGTCCAGCAGATTTTGTCCCAGGCCACTGTGTCTTCAGGCCCAATAACCACCCCCCCAAGTCATTCACTATTCTTTTAAAATAGTTTTACATTCCCCATTTCCCCCTTTCCCTACAGAAAAGGGATATATCAATTTTTAAGTCATGTTGACCTAATGGGGTGATTTTACTGTGACTGTCTCTATGCATAGAATCTTTTGTACGAATTCTCTCCTAATTAATCTTTTATCCTGCTTCCCTTTCTCCCCCAAGGCATGTCACAGAAACCAGAGTGCCTCTCCTCCCAAACCAGTCATAAAACCTAGAAATACCACTCCAACCTTCTTTCACCTTTCCGTCTTAAGAACTGACTAAAAAGTAATATTTTTACCTGTCTTGGTGGATAGGTGCAAAGACCCTCACTCCGGAAGGGGTTCTGCACTACACCTAGGAGGAAGGAATGCTACACATGCCAAGAAGAATCCGAATGGACAAGACTTCCTAGGTTCCCCTCTCCCTCCATTCCATCAGTTTCTATCCCTTTCCTCCAATCACATTTCTATACATCTGCCCATTCTTAAATGCATCCAAACATAAAAACGGACAGTTTTCCCTGAGTCTTTGGGTCTTAATTTCTGAAGATTACTGTGTCATGTAAATTTTAACTAATCCAATCTGTCGTACTCTTCTCTTGCTAACCTGTTCTTTGTTACAGGGATAGTACAGGAAAGGTGTCCTATCTTTCCATCCCTACACTTCTAATCTGCAGTTCAGTCTTTGGGATTCTACTGAGCCAAGGACCACTTACATTTGTTGGCCACCCATGTCCCACCAAAACCAGCCAACTACTGCAAGCAGGAACCAACCAAATCACTAATGAGTGAACGCAGGGGCCCGCCTCCAGGCCCGGTCCCTTCTCTGGTCACACTTCCCCTGCGGGAGCGGGGCGGAAGAGACCCTGGTCTGACCGCCACTTGCCCTGTCATCGTACAAGGAGACTAGCAGCACAGGCTCCAAGCAAGGCCAGGCGCCACCTCTCGCCACCCACTACTCACCAGTGCACCAGCACCGCACGACCCTCGGCGCGGGCCTGTCCGATGAAGGCCACGCACCGATCCAGGTGGCTGAGCAGGTCAGTCTCGGGTTTGTCCAGCGCTTGCACGAACAGGCTCCGCAAACCCTCCAACCCAGCCTCCTCCTTGAAAGCTGGTTCCGAGTCCACTGTCAGCACGGCAGTGATGCCAACTTTCCTTAGTTGATCCGGCTCTGAGACGGCCGCCGCCCCACCCAGATAGAGCCCCGGCCGCACTTCCAGCATTTGTTCGGTGGAGCTGGCCGGGCCCCCGCCTGGGATGCGACGCTCCCAGCCATAGCTTGGACCCTGCGCCTCCAACATGGCGGCGCCCAGCGGCGAGGCTGACACGGGCCTTCCACCGAGTGGGCAGCCGGCTAGAAAGTCCATCTGCAGTGAGCGGGTGGCTAGAGCGTCCTTTCCCGACGTCAGCTCGCTTCGGCGGCTCGGAGGACCTCCCCAACCCGGAGTTTGTTTACTTCCACGCGAGGCTCGCTAAGCGGTTCGAAGAGACAGGTCTACGCATGTTCTTGTCGACCTCCAAACTTTTAGAGGCTGAACTTCCCAAAATACATGGATTCTCAGGCTTCTAGGGGCAGCAGGAGCAACTGCAAATTTTAACTCACCAAGTCATTTCATGTATTTGAGGTGAAGCATTCTTTCATTGCTGAAAAAACCGTATTTCTCTTATGATCATCCTTTTCCCCCATTTTCTGTTGGGATGTAAAGCTTTCTTGTTGCTTGCCATTCTATTTTGTATATACTCTTCACATGTTGTTTTGTTTTGTTTTGTTTTGTTTTGAGACAGGGTCTCACTTGTAGTTCAGGCTGGCCCTGAGCTCACTATGGAGCCCAGGCTAGCCTCGAACTCAGCAATCCTCCCGCCCGCCTGTGCCTTCCGAGCGCTAAGATTAAAGGCTTGAACCACCACACCCAGCATTGTGGTGTGGTACTGATTGCTGGTGGGCCTAAATCACCACACCCGGTTTTGTTGTATGTGGTTACCAGGATTGAACTCAGGACCTTGTGCTTGCTAGGCAGATGCTGGAACTACTGAGCTAAATCTCCTGCCCCTCTTCTCATGTTTTTGTATGCCATTTTTCTCCAGGGAAAGAGCACTAGTACTGTAACTGAACAAGTTAGTTTTATTAATCAACCATAAGCTGTGGAGACTGTCAGGGCCTCTTAGTAAGAGGTATTAGGAAGGGCATGTTAAAATATTTGAGCTTTTGGTAGGTGATGTAAGTGAGGGTGTGAGGAAGCAAGGCTTTGCCACAGCCTGGATGCTGTCAGGAAATGGGATTCTTTCTGTGACTGGTGACTTAATCTTACCTATGTGGAGAGGCGGCTAAAAAGGTATTAAATCGGGAATAGGTCACAAATTCAGAGTTATTATAGTGACATAAAGACAGACATACAGACCAAAAGAACAAAATACAGAGTCCAGAAATCCACTCTTATATGTATGGGCAAATGATCTTTAACAGAGATGCAAAGACCACACCATGGAGAAGGGCCAGTCTCACCAAACTGATCAGAAAATTGGAGACCCACATGCAGATTGAAGTTAGACCTCTACCTTTTACTTCATTTTTTTTTAAAAGCTCAAAAATGGGTTAACAATTTTTTAAAAATATAGTTTCTAGACTAAAGAGAGTAGGTAAGAGCTAGGGAGATACATTAGGAATCTATCCTAATGAAAGAATAATCAGAAGTAGCTTTTCAGAGGAGGTGATGCTTGATTTCTATCTTGAAGGGTGAACAGGAATTTGTCAGGCAGAAAAGGAAGGTGAGGAAAGAAGTTCTAAGCAAAAGGACCAGAGTCCGTCTACAATGGCCACACAGCCCACACAAGATAAATGTGTTATTGGAGAAGAAAAGGAGATGCAAATGGTATTCACAGTTGTCCACAGGCCCCTGGAGATGGGTATGGCCAGTTCATGAGGGCAACATGATACCCTATTCAGTTTTACTTTTTAGGGGCTGGGGATTTAGCTCAGTTGTTCCACCATCTGCTTGGCAAGCACAACATCCAAAGTTCTGTTCGTGGTACCACATACCACAATGTCAGGCATGGTGGCTCACACCTGTAATCCCACCACTCAGAAGGCAGAGGCAGGAGGATTGCTGAATTTGAGGCTTGCCTGGGCTACATAGTGAGCTCAGGGCCAGCCTGAACTACAAAGCGAGACACTGTCTAAAAAAAAAAAAAAAAAAAATACCCAGTCCATTATGAGGTAACCCATTTTGAGCTTTTTCAAGAAGAGGCCAAGCCAAGCACAAGGTCCTGAGTTTGATGCCAGGCAAGCAAAGGAAAGGGGAGAAAAAATAGGTAGAAAGGACACAAGTATATCATAACTAGCTAGCAGTTGGACTTCTTAAGACTGCAGTTTCCAGGACACAGCAGGAGTTACCCAAGCCATACTGACTCAATTAAGGAAGTAGGTTTGGGGCTTGACAGTTTGTGTGTGTGTGGAAGCTGCAAGCATGGTCCTGGAAAAGGGAGTTGTGGGCAGCCAGGAGAAGGCCAAGCCAAGAAAGAGTCAAAAGGATTCAGTGAAGGTCACAGGGATGGATGAGTCGATGACCAGCCCAGGCACCTGGAGCTTTAACAAAGGCCTCATTAGACGGAGAATTTTCTTGCCCAGGAACAAAATAATCTTCTAAAGAATGTCTTTGTTGTGTTCATATGATAATTTTAGCAGTGTAGTCATTTTGGGGTGTATATGAACCCTAAACTGAGAGTGCCTTTTGGGCAACACTTTTCTGCTTCCTGGTACTGTTTGCTTTTGCTTTACCATAAGGCTGTTTTCTGCTTTCACTGGATGATAAATACTTTTGCTCTGACTTTGGCTAATAATTCCTACTTGTGTCGCTTTTGCTGATGTGTCCTGAGAGTTGGCAAAACCTACAAATTTATTTTAAAAAGATAGGTTGACTTCTTTATTTCAGCCTTGGGAACCACAGACCTAAGCCAGTGACATTGATAAATAGACTAGAGTTGATGAGATTGTCAGAGGCGAGAGTATAAAAAGCAAAGGGAATGAAAAAGTCTGGACAAAAACAAGATTGAAGGGGCAAGTAAGTACAAGGAACCCACAAGAAACTGAGCACATCTGTAATCTAGCACTCTGGAGGCTAAGGCAGGAGGATCTACAAGTTGGACTACATAGCAAGACCCTGGCTCAAATAAATAAATCCACCAGGAAAGTGCATCATAGCCAAAGAGATAATAAGAAAAGCTAGTATCTCAGGAGTGAAGGGTAAGTCATACAAGAGAGGTCATGTAAAGTGAGAAATTGGGCCAGAGATTTAGCTCAGTGGTGCTGCATCTACCTGACAAGTGCAAGGTCCTGAGTTCGATTCCTGGTATCAGGTGGAAAAAAAAGAACTAAAGTTGCCATTAGATTTAACTGTAGGGTGTAAGCACCCTGTGTGGGAGTAGTTTCAGTGGGGCTGTTGGGCATGGGTTAATTGCAGGGGCCAAAAAGAGTGGAAACAGAAAAAAGGAGGATCAAGTGTGGACTAGTTTCAAGAAGAAAAGAGAGGTGAAGTCAAATGGACTTGTGAAATGAGGAATAAGTTTCTCAAAAATATACTTGTATACAAATACGGACATGAAAGTCAAGGTTTTCAGAAGTTCCAGCGAGGCTGGATGGCAGGTCTTCGGGGAAACTCAGTGGTTTGGCGTTGAGAAGTTAAACACATTCTTCTATGATAGTTTCTATTTTCTAGGTGCTAGAAATACCTAGTTTATATGCCCAGAGTGAGGCTAGAAGACTGAGGAGAGCTTGCACAAGGCAAGAAGAATACACGTGGAAGCAGACCTGTGAGAACAGACAGCTGACAGCCTGCACACTGTGATCAGACACAAAGGGCCTCTGCGTGGGAAAAGGTCAGTTACTCAAGCATGCACCTTCCCAAGATAGGCCTGTCCCCGGGGGGACCAGCCCTGGGGCCAGCTGTGGGCCTACACTCTATCACTATAACTAGTTTATGATGATAACTTGGCTTATGGTTTAGGCCTATTTTTATGTGCTGAAGCCCAGCGGCGTGCCCCCCCCCATCAGTTTGACCTCTGAGAGGCTGGAGACTGGAGGTCAGTTAAGAACAGTCACGTAGGTGACTTAAGTCTATATCTCTATCCCCCCCTCCCCCAGTGGAAATGCTGAGCACCAGTTCTGGGGCATTTCCTGTTATGCACCAATACTGGGAGAATCCAATACTCCTCTTGCAGCGCTTCTGGGAAGGTATACCTGAGGGCTTGTGCCTGGCTTCCCCTGGGTGTTACCATGCACCTTTTCCCTTTACTGATCTTAACGTCTCCTTTTGCTATAATAAATCATAACTTTGTAAAACTTCTCTCTTGAGGTCTGTGAGTCCTACCAGTGAATCAGAAGCCTAAGGGACCTTGAGGATGGTCTTGGTAACCACCAGTTCAGCCCTGATTGTCTAAAATAATGAAAAACTGGAAATGGCACAAGTAGTAGATTAGCTGAAAGGTTGCTTTTCCCATTCAATGAAATATTTGCCAACTATTAAGAACTTACTAAGGGCTGGACGTGGGCCCAGAACCGTGGAAGACTGAAGCAGGAAGATCAAGCAGAAGAAACAAATTTGAGTCCAGTCCCAGCAGCTTAGAGACTTAAAGGGCTGGAAGTGTAGCTCAGTGTGAAAACCCCGAGTTCAAATCTCAAATACCACACGAACACAAACTTACTAAGGAAGTGGTCTGTGCTCCCTATGTTATGTTTATATTATAAAATTTCTTAAAAGACTGGTTTACAAAAGCAACTATAACTGAGTTTATTTATTTTAAATATATATATATTTATATATATAAACTATTCAAAATAAATATTAACTACTTCTGGGAGTTGACTTTATTGAGGGAGGCATGATACACTTCTTTATATGTACGTTTTATTTATTTTTATTTATTAAGGTTATCCACTGTTATGAGTACCCATATTTATGTTCTGGGAAGAAAAATTAAAGATTCATCCACTGACATTTTTACTATCCTAATCATTTCCTTATCTTTATTAGTTTTCTTTTGGAAATGAGCTTTATTTCCTCAACTCCCATAACTGATTGTAAGCTTCCTTGAGGATGGAGGCAAGAGTTACTGAATACCTAGATTGTTACTGATTTATCTATGGAGGCTGACAGCACTTAGGAGTTACTTGGCCAATCCCGCCCCCGCCCCCGCCCCCGCGCCTCAAGGGTACGTAACCCCTTCAGTATCTGTGTTCCTAGCCACTAGATGGCGCTACTTACCCTTTTGCGGGCTATCTTTCTGCACATTGCTTTGTATGATGAAAACATGGCAGCCTGAGGGTGGGGGGCAAGACAGTAGGCTCAAGGAAGGAAATGCTGTTTTCAGAGAGGCCAAGAAAAGAAAAAAAGAAGAGATTGCTAGTCTTAGAATTGATAGGTACACACACGTATGCACAGCCACAATTTACATTTCTCTGGTCACCTGTGAGCTTGCCCTGTTTTCTTCTTCTTTGCTTGTTTTTTGAGATAGGCTTTTTTATTAGTATATGTCAACGTTACATGATGATGGGCTTATTTGGGGAAGTTAACGTGTTTATTATTATATCAATAAGTTTCAATCCCATTACCTCCCTTTCCTATTTTCCCCCATCTTTGAAAGTCTACCTCCTGGTTTCCTCTCCTCCTTTTAATCATTATTGATGTATTTTTTACTGTTATTATTATTGATGTATTTTTTAGTTTTCTTTTCTTTTTTTTTTTTGAGACAGGGTCTTACTTTGTAGTTCAGGCTGGCCCTGAGCTCGCTATGTAGCCCAGGCAAGCCGCCGCGAACTCAGCAATCCTCTTGTCTCTGCCTCCTGAGTGCTGGGATTACAGGCGTGAGCCACCACACCCGGCATTGTGGTATGCGGTGTTGATTGTTGGTGGGCGTGAGTCTCCACGCCCAGCATTATATGTGGTTATCGGGGATCGAACTCAGGACTTTACGCTTGCGCGGCAGGCGCCGGAACCACTGAGCTAACCCTCCGGCCTTTTTTTTTTTTTTTTTTTTTTTTTTTTTTTTTTTTGAGACAGAGTCTCACTTTGTAGTTCCGGCTGGCTCTGAGCTCACTATGTAGCCTAGGCAAGCTTCGAACTCAGCAATCCTCCTGTCTCTGCCTCCCGAGTGCTGGGATTACAGGCATGAGCCACCACACCTGGCTTTTTAGTTTTCTTGTACAAGAGAAAGCAGGTAGTGCTTAACTTGTTCATTTTGTTTTATTTTCTTTATTTGCAGTACTGGGGATCAAACTTGAGCCCTTGTGCATCATTGGTTGGCACAGTAGTTAACATGATTTTGGCTAATTTCATTGAACATAACGTTTCTAGTTCCATCCATTTTTCTGGCAAATGATAGGTTTCATTATTTCTTATGGCTAAGTAACATTCTCTTGTATAAAAATACCACATTTTCGGGCCGGTGGGTTAGCTCAGTGGTTCCAGCGCCTGCCTCGCAAACGCAAGGTCCTGAGTTCAATCCCGGTGACCACATACAATGCTGGGCGTGGAGATTCACGCCCACCAGCCATCAATACCACATACCACAGTGCCGGGCGTGGTGGCTCACGCCTGTAATCCCAGCACTCGGGAGACAGAGATAGGAGGATTGCTGAGTTCGGGGCTTGCCTGGGCTACACAGTGAGCTCAGAGTCAACCTGAACTACAAAGTGAGACCCTGTCTCAAAAAAACAAAACAAAACAAAACATTTTCTTTATCCATTCATACTGATTTCCATATCAGCGTACTAATTCCAGCAGTGCAAGAAAGAGTCCCTCTGCCCAATGCATCCTCGTCAGCACAGATTTTTATCCTTGATGACAGTTATTCTGACTCAGTGAGACTGGAATCTCAGTATAGTTCTAGTTTCCATTTCGGGATGGCTAGGGATGTTGAACATGTGTTTTTGTATTTTTTCTGGCCACTTGAACTTCTTTTGAGAAGTATCTGGATCTTTAGCCCACTTTTTTACTGGGGTCATTGTTTCGTGGAG
Organism: Thryonomys swinderianus; assembly: GCA_004025085.1. NCBI lineage: Eukaryota > Metazoa > Chordata > Mammalia > Rodentia > Thryonomyidae > Thryonomys > Thryonomys swinderianus. Next base: position 14,416 of record PVIC010002854.1, read on the forward strand.
ATTTTGTTTTGTTTTGGGTTGTTTTTTTTTGTTTTGTTTTGTTTTTTGTCTCTGCCTCCCGAATACTGGGATTACAGGTGTGAGCCACCACACCTGGCACTGTGGTATGTGATGCTGATTACTGGTGGGCATGAGTCACCACGCCCAGTATTGTTTTATGTGGTTACCAGGGATGAACCAAGGACCTTGCCCTTGCTAGGCAGGTGCCAGAACCATTGAGCTAAATGTTGACCCTATAATTTTCTTTTGAGAGCTCTTCACTTCATTGGTTAGGATGATTCCTAAGTATGTACTTTTTAAAAGCTATTCTGAATGGAATTGTTTTCTTGATTTCATTTCTGGTGGGTTCATTACTATTGTACAGGAATCCAGTTGATTTTTGTTCTGGCGTCTGCAATCTTGATAAATACTGATTCTTATGTTCTGGAGTCTGCAATCTTGATAAATACTAAGAAAATTTTTCTTATAATTACTAAAAAATCAAATGTGTGATAGTTTAATCCAATCTTCTTTAGTTACTTCTCAAAATTATTTTAGTCTTTAGAATGGTCACATGTATGATTTATAATTATCTTTTAAAATATTTACTGTAAGTGCACATCTCTTTTGCACAATAAGCAGGGAGATTCCCCTCTTTTGTCCCGTTACCTCCCCTCCATGTCCAAAGGCAAGTTCCTGTTTCTATTTCTAGCATGTTGCTCCTGACCCAAGAGGTATCAATAAATGGCAGTTTTCACAGTTATGGTTCTTTCTTTCTTTCTTTCTTTCTTTCTTTCTTTCTTTCTTTCTTTCTTTCTTTCTTTCTTTCTTTAAATTAAGACAGAGTTTCACCATTTAGTCCAGGCTGGCCTTGAACTCATGATCCCCTGCAGCTTCCCAAGTGCTGGGATTACAGGCGTGCACCATCCTGCCCAGCCACAGTGCTGTTCTTGATAGCACCTAAGATGTTCACCAGTAATGAAGATACATATAAAATGTACTATGAGTCTCCTAAAGAGCAATGTTGAATGGAAGTATAAATGGATGAGCCTAACATAATTCTATTATTTTATGTGTTTGTGAATGAAAGGCAGATGCCCAGGAAGGTGATTAGTTCAGATTTAGCATGGTCTTTGAAGGGCACCCTCTGAAGCCTGAGAACAAGTCTAAATCTCTGTATTTTTCTGACCCTGCTACCTGCTAATGTGTGATCTTGTGCTCTCAGAAAAATTGTTTAATTTTTCCAGGTTTCCATTCCTTCTTCTGAAAAACAGTGTGGCCACATAAGGGGATTGGAATATGAAGTAGCTAACTAATGTGACTTCTTAGTGGGAGGAAGAGATTCCAAGCCACACCGCTGTGTCAGGGCAGTCCAGAAGGATGGCAGGGGACAGGTGGCTGCTACCGTGTTGGGAGTGGCCAGGAGAAATGACCACAGTCGACTTGGGGAGGAAGCTGTTGTGCAAGATGAATCACTACAAATAACCTGTCCAAAAACAACAGCCTTGAAAACTCAGAGTGAGCAGATCTTGACCATCTGTCTTGCCATGGTCACATCTGCAAGTGCACTTGTTAATACAGAGGTCTATGTCATTGTAAGATGTGTCATCTTTCCCCAGAAGGCCACCTATTCTGAAGATTCTGGGAAATAGCTACAGCTCCACAGAACCCTGGGACTAGAGGTGACGGACCAGGATGCAATGAGACACCTCTCCCTGCGTGACTTCAGCTCCCCCAACCCAGCATTTGCAAACTCACCACATCATGCCGTGCCCTTCTGAGAACTGCTGCGCAGGAACCAGTTAGTGATATTGAGGTCATGCTCTCAGTTCCTTTTTTGGCTCAAGGAGAAATTGGTAAACAGGGAGTCAGATGATGGGTCAGGGACACATGGATGTTCCCTGTTCCTTATCTGGCTTGCTGGGTTGCCTTTTGCACAACCCTTCTCCTTTCTTGCTTTGTCACACAAACAACATGTAGTGAATAGCCACAGGCCCCTTTCCCAATGTCTTTCAGAGGGCACATAGTCCAATGTATTGCAGTGGAAAGACCTGTAGATTTGAATGCACAAATCCTGGGCTTCAATTTTATTTCTGCCATGTGTTAACTGAATGACCATGGCCAAGCCCAACCCTAACCATCAGCCCTTTGGTGTCCCCATCCAAAGAAATAGGTCAAAAATGCCTGTTCCAACATTTCCTAAGGACACTGAACTGTGTAAATTAGAAATCCTATGAACTATTAGTCAAGCCTCACATTATTTCCAAATCCTTTAAAAAGCTATCTTCCCCTCACTTCTTCCTCTCATATTCACTACTTTGCCTTTTCCAAGAAGTTTTTCTTTCTTGGTCCTTCTGACTCACTTGCTACCAATAATTTACTTGCCCTGATTTCTAGTCATGGGAATTAAAAATTAGAGATCAATTATTAACAAATATGCAAGATGGCCAAACTTGAAATTTGTCCAACAAAGAAAAATTTCTAAAACCCTAAATTTGGAGGTTCAGTAGAAGCACATTTGCACAATCCCAAGCGATGAATCTTTTTAAAAGTTATTTGAGGAAAATCCCCATTTATTTTATGTCATTTTTTGGTACATGCTCAGTGTGTTGAAGATACAGCACAAACTGAGATGACATTAACCTCAAGTTTCCACACTGTGTACAGGGGTATTCAGGACCAAAACTGACAGTCACAGCAAAGTAACAAGCTGGGCATAGTGCCACACACCTATAATTCCAGCACCCTGGGAGACAGAGGCAGGAAGATGACAAGTTTGAGCCCAGTTTAGCGGCATAGCAAGACCATGTCTCAAAATAAAAAATTAGAAGAATTAGGCTGATGGCTCCACTGTGAAGGTTGTGGGCCTGGGTTCAATCCGCATTACTGAACTTTTTTTTAAAAAAGTGTTTTGAGGGCACAATTGAAGGAAGACTTTATTTTGGCTGGAAGAGTCGGGGGAAATATTTTCAAGCAGGTGTTATTTGCATTGGTTCTTTCTCTTTGTTGAAAATAAAAGGGAGGGGGAAATTTAGCTCACTGGTTCCAGCACCTGCCTCAAAGTCCTGAGTTTGATCTGGTAACCACATACAATGCTGGGCGTGGTGACTCACGCCCACCAGCCATCAATACCACATACCACAGTGTTGGGTGTGGTGGCTCATGCCTGTAATCCCAGCACTCAGGAGGCAGAGGCAGGAGGATTGCTGAGTTTGAGGCATGCCTGAGCTCCATAGTGAGCTCAGAGCCAGCCTGAACTACAAAGCAAGACCCTGTCTCAAAAAAAAAAAAGAAAAGGAGGATAAGGCATGGAGATAGGAAGCTAGAGAGTGAGATAAAAGCTTAAACACTCGAAACTGTTGGATTAAATGTCCTAGATGTTTCTATGAAAATAGGAAGATTTCTCTTGATATTTCATAGGCTGCCCTGGCCACATGTTCAGCTACACTCCCACAATGGCCCCCATGACAGCCATTTTAAATTGCAGCACCTGCCAACGAAAGAGGTTCCTATTGTCCTTCTCTGGCTTTATGTCTCCACAGTCCTCCACAGAGGATCTCAGTACCTCCCTGGGGTCACAGAGGTGCTACACAGTGGCCTCTTCTGCCTCTGGACCTGTCTGACTGCATCCAGTGAAAACAGTGCTTCAGAGTTAATGACCACCGGAGTGGCCTTGTTAATTTCGTGAAAAATAGCAGTGTCCACTAGGTGCCAGCAGCTTACTCCTGATCTTACTCAGAATGGTCTTGCCAAATAGCCTATGGTGTGTGTGCCCTTGTTTGAGGAGACAAGCCCTTGCTATGTAGTTTAGACTTGCCTTGAACTCAGTGTGTACCCCATGCTGGTCTTCAGCTCACAGTGGCCCTCCTCCCTCAGCCTCCTGAGTATTGAGGTTACAGGCCTTTAACACCATGCACGGCTTCCGTGTAGCCTGTTTTTTGATAGGGTCACTAGCCCATCAAAGTAGAGCAAGGCTCACCCACTGTGCACTCCCCTAGGCTTTTGGGCGGATCTTGAAGGCATGGGAGAGAATTATGAGCTGGATATTAGAAGAATGAAGTAGGGGGTTATTGAACAGTTGAATCCAAAGAATGTGACATGGATCAGTGACAGTCAGTTTCACCCCGTCTCACTGTGCAGTACTCTGAACTGCCCTGAGACCCTGTGGAGTCTCACCAGCAAGGAGGCCCTCACTAGATGCAGCTGCTCGAGGTTGGACTTACTTCCTTATCCCCAAGTAGCTGGGATTATAGGTATGTACCACTGTGTTCATTCTTTTATCTGTTTTATTCACCTTTTTAAAAAAAAACAGATTTGGATTAGGGCATAAAAATATGCCTACCAAACCAGGTGTGGTGGCTCACGCCTATCATCCCAGCACTCACGAGGCAGAGGCAGGAGGCTTGCTGAGTTCCAGGCTTGCCTGGGCTACATAGTGAGCTCAGGGCCAGTCTGAATTACAAAGTGAGATCCTGTCTCAAAAAAAAAAAAGTGCTTACCTAACCTGCATGTGTTATAATTCAGAAGGTCTGCATTGGGATCCACTGTTGTCTTATTAAATTAACAAAAACATAATGAAATATTCTGCATGTTGGTCCTCAAAATGAATTCCCAATAAGTTGGGGAACAAAAAGATGCATCTTAGATGAAGGCGTTCTCCCTCTCACATAGATTCACAGGCAATAAACTCAGGCTGAGCAATATTACCTGTCTCCTATGCCAGATATGGGGGCACATGCCTGTAATTCCAGCTCTTGGAAGGTAGAGGCCGGAAAATGGCTGTTAATTCGAGGCCAGCCTGAGCTACATAGCAAAACTTTCTGAATCAATCAATCAATTAATAATTTGACTTCTGGGAAAGCGATTTCTTTAGACACATGACCACCTTATAATAGATCTGAGTTCTCTTTCTATACCATAACTAACAAGTGTTAACTTCTCTGGATCTCAGTGATCTTTTCTCTAAAGAAGCAAGTTAGGTCTTATCTCTAGGTCCTTTCCAGCAGGAAAATCCTAGCACTTACCCTCACTGTCCATGCAGGTGGTGTCAACACCTGCTTATGACTTTCTCAGAGCCCTTTCTGAGCTGCAGAGGGTGGTAGGGTCTGAGACTGCCTCACAGCCAGGTGCTAGGTGTCGTTTCCATCTGCCTAGCTCAGAAACCCCAGCCCAGTAAGCAGCAGGTGGGGGCTGCACTTCTGCAGCCTGAGTTCTGTCTAGAAAACTACCCTGGTGGGCTCAGCTTTACAGTTCTAGAAGCAGAGTCCTAGGTGTGCATTTCTTGGACAGTAGCATTGTGCTTATTGTGGAGGTTTCCTGATCAAGACAGCAGCTGTGTGAGCTCAGACTGGTTCTGCTCATGCACAAGGTGGCACCTCGCCTGGCAGACTGACAACAGAAGGCTTTGCTGACAGGTCAGACTGGGGTCTGTTTCTTCATGCATCTCAGTTCCTCTGTAAACTGTCAAATACTGTATAACAAAGTCCTTCTGACACAGGAGAATTAAGGCTTAGCTCCCCACCTGAAACATGAGTTCTTCTCTAAAAATCGAAGAATGAATTTTAGGAACAATGAAGGTTTGAGTAGGAAAATTTTATTGGGAAAGAAAGCTTCTGCCTAAGAGAGACAGAAGGAGGAAACTAGAAAAGTGGGTAGCCCATCTACCTCACTTTTTAGAGGGCTTTTATGGAGCAAAGCTGTGAGGTGTGAGGTGGTCTGAACTGGGAAAAAATGACACTCAACTAGTAAGATTGCAAATACAGTAGCTTATGTAACATTGGCACAATGAGGAGCCACACAAATTTGACAAAACCATGATCAACCAGTAAGATTACAAGTGTAACTGCTCAGGTAACATTGATTAAATGGGGATCCAATGAGAAATCAAGTCAGTAACAATCAAACAGGAATTTTTTACTCTGACTCTTTTCTGGGGAGGTGAGTTAAAGTCTCAGCCCTCCATCCCAGGAGGTTGGCGCCCTCTTTAGGGTATCTGGTGGCTGCCTATTTGGAATATCAATCACAGCTATTTATCCTACATGGGTGGGATAGCTTTTTTTTATCTGGCAACAGTAAATTCCAAATTGGCTTTTTTGCTCCCTTCCAAAGGCCAGTCCTATCTATCTGCCTACCACATGTCTAGCTAGCTTTTCTACCTATAATGCTTCCTTCTTAATGCAGTGAGAGTGGATTCTGTTCTCTGATACTTAATCATTAGAATCTTATACTTAGAAAGATCTTCCTTATACAAGGCTCTGAGGAGTGCACACCAACTAATTAAACAGGGTTATACCTATTCCCACTGGTAGAGTGGTCTGTGTAATGCCACAGAGTGAGAGATAATTCCACACTGGGACACACAGCAGAAAGTAGAAATTAAAAGATGGAAGTTTATTCACACACGTGGACTCCACTTCCTAGTGAAGTGAAGTGCCAAATTAAAGCTGTGAGGAGCTTTTAAAGGAAAAACTGGTGGTTACAGAAATGGGGTAAAGGGCAATCACATCATGATCTTTGCAAACCATGGCTGCAAGGACAAAAGTCTGCCTATCTTAACAAAACATCTTAACAGATCATACAGTTTTATGATTTAAAACTATCTTTAGATACATCCTATATATCCCATACATTTCAGGGAGATAGTTTCCTCTTTTGGGAAGGGTTGTGCAGGCAAGGTCATACAAGGGCAGTGTGCAGGTAGTTAGGTAAAAGGTCACATTCTTAAGGCTTTGTTTGCCTAGGAGTAGGAAGTAATATAACATGGAGTAACTGGTTACGTGAGTCTTACAGTCAGGAGGGTAGGAACTAAAGATAGAACTGAACATTTTCCTATATAATATGACTTTTTCCAAATAAATACTATTTCTTTATGCCATTTGAAAATTCAATAAAGAGGGTAACTGATATATTGAAATCACAATTCATGGCATGATTTAAATGCAGTGTTCTGTCTTTCACAGTGCATTCAATATTTATTCAGTTTATTCCCCTTTCACAGCACCTTGCCGCTCAGTGTGGCCCAAGACCCAGCAACATAGGCTGGACACTTGTTAGACTGGACACTCCTTAGAAAGACAGAATCTCAGGCCCCACCCCCGGCCCACTGAATCACAATCACTCTTTGCAGAAGAGCCCTGTGTGATTTATATGGGATTAAAGTTTACAAACATCCATAATTTTTCTGCTTCTGTCATAATGGAGAATCCTGTAAGGCCATGGGTGTAATTTCAATTTATAAATTAGGATCCCAATCCTAGATGTTCACTAGATCTTCTTCTGTCTTTAGTCCAGTTAAGTTTCTGCCCTGGTATCCAGGTGAGATCCTGAGCTAAGGGAGGAGCTTAATTAACACGCTCTCTTATCTCTCTCTTTCCCCTTCTCCATCTCTCCTTCCTGCCTTCCCTGCCTGCTTTCTTCCTTTCTTTGTAGGAAACAAGAGAAGGTAACATAAGTAAAATCTTAGCAGTAAGTTCTAGTCTCCTGTGAGTCTGATAGCACAAGGTGAAATAATTAATAGCCAGAAATGAGATTTACAGAAGTTGCTTAGCTTGGGCCTGATCAATGTTACTCTGGATAGCAAAGATGGCAGAATTGAGCTTGCCACACCTTTTATTCAGTCCTTTAGGAGCAAGCATTGTAACAGGACACTCAGAAGGCAGCATGTTTTTACATCTTCGAACAATGAGGAATTATATAGATGAAGGTTCTGGTGTAGCTCTGCCCTGGAGCATCACAGCACGGGGGTCTTTGTTGTTTCCCTGAAACGAAGTGGCAAGTCCTCTGGTTGGGGTATATCATAGCTGGTTTTCAGGCAGGGAAGCTCAGGCCAGTCATAGTCCCAATTGTCCAATTAATTTTCCCAATAGGATTGTTCCTGATATATCTTCTCATTAGGATCTTCTCATTAGGATCAGTTTTGTTTTCAGCTTCACCTAATCCTAACTAGAAGAGGAGAGGTAGTGACACTGGGGAGTTATGCTTAGCTCCCCACCTGAAATGCAAGTTCGTGTTCTCTAGAAATCAAAGAATGAATTTTAGGAACAACAGAGGTTTGAGTAGGAAAATTTTACTGGGTAAGATAGCTTCTGCCTAAGAGAGAAGGGGGAACCCAGAAAAGTGGGTAGCCCAGAATGGCCTCTTTTAGGGGGTATTTATGAAGCAGAGCCACAGGTGAGGTGGGTCCAAAGTGGGACAAAATTACAGTCAAACAGTAACATTGAAAATACAATAGCTTAGGTAACATTGGTACAATGAGAAATTACACAAAATAAACAATACCATGAACTTTTCCAGGGAGATGGGTCAAAGTCTTAGCCCTCCACCCCAGGAGACTGGCGCCCATTTTAGAATATCAAATGCTATTGTTTATCCTAGGGAGGCTGGTGCCCTTTTTAGAATATCTGGAGATGCCTACTTAGAATGTCAATCACAGCCCAGAGATTTAGATCAGTGGTTCCAGTGCCTGCCTAGCAAGCACAAGGTTTCTTGTTCAATCCCTGGTAACCACATACAACAATACTGGGTGTGGTGGCTTATGCCCAAAACCAATCAATACCACATACCACAAATGCTGGGCTTGGTGGCTCAAACCTGTAATCCCAGCACTTGGGAGGCAGAGGCAGGAGGATTGCTGAGTTTGAGGCTTGCCTGGGCTACATAGTGAGCTCAGGGCCAGCCTGAACTACAAAGCAAGACCCTGTCTCAAAAAAAAAGACAAAAAAAAAATCAATCATAGCTGTTTGTCTTACATGGGTGGGATAGCTTTTTCCCTCTGGCAACGCTAACCTCCAAAGTGGCTTTTTTGCTTCCTTCTAAGGGCTAGTCTTATCTATCTGCCTAACACATGTCTAGCTAGCTTTTCTACCTATAAGAGAAGGAGGAGAGAGGAAGGGAACAGACAGTTCTTACTTGGCTCAGCTCTCTGAGCTTGGAAGGAAGCTAATACTTTTGCTCACATGCATTTCTGTGGACTTTTTGGATATGTTCAGTTTTTCTTCCTGGGAACTGTTTTCCTATCATTCTGTGCTCTAGGCAGACACATATATTTTCCAGGTACACATGTGCATCTCCTTCCTTAACCCCTAGGAATCCGGACACTAACCCAGCTCTCTGGTGCCTTTGTCTCCCCCCTCCTGGTGGCTGAGTTCTGAAGAAGCACAACAACCCCATGCTAGTCCTCTGTCTTTCATGGACTGCCATATATATACACACGTCACTTAAGGGTATTGTGGGGTACAAGCTGAGTCCAAAGTAGGCTCTTCCAGCCCAGAGCTAGAGCTCGCTTTCCTAGCACTTTCTCAGACCTACAGTGGACCCAAGTCCTTTTCCCTTCTGCTAACTCCAGGGGACACATTTCAGGCCACCTCCAGGAAGCTCCCTGGGCACTTCCTCATGGAGCCTAAGAAAGAGATCATAAGCTCTTTTCACTTCCCTCAGTGAGGGGAAGGGTGCCAGAGAAACCTCTCAATAGATTCTGTCTCCTCTCCCTATCGTGGCCCTTCATTATCTCCCCAATGTGACCTCAGAGTCCAAAAGTCAAACAGCAGATTCACAACCATTTCCTTTATGAATTCTGCATATGATGTTTTGGCTTTAGGGTTTCACATCTGTTATATCTTGAAACAATCACCTCTGATATCCTGGCATAAGTGTAAACTGCTTAATTGTCAAAAGTAAAAATAAAATCTTGCTTTCCACGCTATTCTCCCTAGATGCACCCACTGAGTTGTGTGCTTCACATTTTAAATCAAATACAGGGGATGTATTTGGAAAAGCCAGGATAGGAAGGGATCCTATGTAAGAAATAGCTGAAAACCATGGGGGAGGGGAGAGTATACCTTTGAGAAAACCTAGGCATGAGCTATACAGCATCTTTAAACACCTGAAGGATTGTGAGCAGGACCAGTTATTAGATTGTCCTGTGTAATCTTAGGAGGTACAATGATTAGAAGTCATAACGAAATCACTTTGTTCATTATAATAAGGAAAAACTTACTTTTTTAGTACTTATAATCACACCCAGAGGCATAAATTTCCAGCCCATTTTTATTTTTTATTTGAGACAAAGTCTTGCTATAGTGCCTAGGTTAGCCTCAAGTTTGTGATCCTCCTGTATTAGCCTCCTAGGGAGCTGCGAGTATAGGTTTGTACTACCATGCCTTCCACAATAGGTTTCTGTTACCAGGGAGCCAGCCAGAGGCTGAGTCTGGGGCCCCACTATCTGGATTCACTTGCTTGCTCACCATGAAGTGTATAAGGAAAGCTCATATTCACAATTTGGCCGAACTGCAGAAGTACCATGACTTACAGGAAGGGTAGAACAAAGGGCAGGAAATGTGTATGCATAGATTCAGCCAGGCTTTGACCCAACAGAGGCCTAGAAAATGTTGAGAGTCTGTTCTGCTGAAACTTAATTACACAGGGCTGGAGGTGTAGGTGGCTGCATTCAGCATGACAAACCAAACAAATAGCTTTATTTTTCAAATCCTAAATTTTTTTTTTGAGACAGGGTCTCACTTTATAGTTCAGGATGGCCCTGAGCTCACTATGTAGCTCAGGCAAGCCTTGAACTCAGAAATCCTTCTGCCTCTGCCTCCCAAATGCTGGGATTACAGGCTTGAGCCACCAAACTGGGCATTTGTGGTATGTGGTACTGATTGCCGGTGGCCATGAGCCACCACACCCAGTATTGTTGTATGTGGTTACTGGGGATCAAACCAGGGACGTTGCACTTGCTAGGTAGGCACTGGAACCACCGAGTTAAATCTCTGGCCTTCAAATCCAAATTTTAGAGCATCATTCTAAAGCAGGGAATGGAAGGAAGATGTGAAAAAAATTAAGACGTATCTTGTACATGTACCACTCCCCATAGCAACTGTAATCATTGTGTATTGCAAACATATGCTAATAAACATAATTAAGTAAATCTCAGTTCTAACTTCTCAGTTTCATTTCTAGTTCCCAAAGCTGTCCAAAGACAGGGAGGGCTATATTTGTAGCCATTTGGACCACATCCTTCTCAAGTGTGGTTGTGTAACTATCCAGCAAGAGAAGTTTAGAAGTCAACTCAAGACGTGATTTCTTGGTTGAACTAAACAGTCTTTAAGCTCCTCTCAGAATTTTCAGAACTTCTAGTCTCTGTCCATATTTAAAAAAAAAAATGTTCAGTTCATATGTAAGACCATGCTTGTCTTGTTTTCTAGATGTTTTAAAATTTTCTTTTTTTAGAGCTCAGGATTTATTTTGTATTTTATTAATTACAATTTTTTTTCGCAAATATATTTGAATATCTCCAAAATTACAGTACATCTTATAACTGCTGGGTTTAGTTCTTATTGTTTTCTGGTAAGGTTTTATTTGTTATTTGGTTGCTTCTTTTTATTTATAATAGTACATGACTACTATAGGGAAATACAGTAATATAGACAAGCAAATTAAACATTTCCAAGAAATCCACAAATATATATTATTAATGCTATAAAATATATCCTCCTTTGTTGTTGTGTTGTGTTGTGTTTGGTTTGTTTGTTTGTTTGTTGAAGATAGTCTTTCTCTACAGTCCATTCTGCCCTTAAACTCACTGTGTAGCTCTGACTGGCTTCAAATAAGTGATTTTCCTGCCTTGGCCTCTCAAGTGCTGGGATTCCAGATGTGCATGGGCCTGGTATCCTTTTATTATTAGAAGTAGAAAAGCTAGTTAGACATGTGGTAGGTAGATCCATAGGACCAGCCCTGAAAAAGCTTGCAAGAAGGAAAGGAGGCCTTTACCAAAGGTTGGTGCCATCAATGGAAAAACTACCCCTTCCAGATAGCAGTGGCTGATAGGACTCACTTTCTTTCTGGGATGGAGGGTCAAGATCTTGATCCACCCCCTCCCCAGGAATGCAGTGATTGCAAATTTCCTGGGGGTGGAAAGCGAGGACTTTAATCCACCTGGCAAAGTCTCCTGACTAAAAAATCCTATACACTTGCTATGTGACTTGATTCCTCATTGGACCCCATTTAATCAGTATTCCTTAAGCAATTATACTTGTAATACCATTGGTTAACTATGGTTTGTCCATTTCTTTTAAAGCCTATTGGTAGCCCCCACTTTATTCCATTGGTTGATTGTAGTCTGTCAACCTTTTTGAATTTTATTGGAAGCCTCCCCCTTGAGCCTGCCTCACCTCATAGCTTTGCTCCATAAAAACCCTCTGAAAAGTGAGGTGGGTGGGTAGCCCACCTTTCTGGGTTCCCTCTTCTGGCTCTCTTAGGCAGAAGCTTTCTTTCTCAATAAAAATTTTCCTACTCTAACCTCCATTGTTCCTAAAATTCATTCTTTGATTTTAGAGAACACGCCTTTCAGGTTGGAAGCCAGGCCTTGCTCTCCTGTATCACACTGAGCTACATCTCTGGTAGTATCTTTTAAACTTAATGAGAAATAGACTTAAACATAATAAATCATTCTTAATTATGTATCAAAGGGAAACATAAGTGAAATAAATTAGATTAAATATTCATAAAACATTTCGGGGGGATCAGGATCTCACTAAATTGTACTGGCTGAGATTGAACCTGTGATTCTCCTGCCTCAGCCTTCTAGAATGCAGGGATCACAGGAACGAGACACCACCTCTGACTTCCTAAAACTTGTACATTCAGAATCTGACTTTTCTGAATGAGTTCTAAACTCTGATTTATCCAATGTCCACATTTTCTCACTTCTGTTTCACTCTATTCTTTGAAGAATATTTCATAAAAGAAACCATAATAGCAAAAGTTGCAGTTGTTGTTGCCATGCTTTTTAACTGGCTTAACAGTGATCTGGAGCCTGCTTATTTTGACTTCTGCTTTAGGAATATTGCTAAATCATTTGACTTGCCACACAACCCTCTCTCCTACAGCCAACAGTTGGTTCACTGTTGTCTAGAAATCTCTTCCCAGCTTCTCTTAGCCATCCTGTAAATGTTGATGTTGATGTACTGCTCAAAGATACTAAAGCAGTGAAAACTAAGACAAGACAGCAATTTTGTTGGGTGTTGTGGTAATAAGAACATAATAATCCTAGCATGCTGGAAGACTGAAGCAGGAGGATTGAAAGTTTAAACCCTGCCTGGGCATGTAACTCAGTTTGAAGCCCTGAGTTCAGTTTCCTAGTATTCAAAAAAAAAAAAAAAAGTGAAATAGATCATTAGTTAGGAACATATCAGAGAAATATTCATGGGGAATATTCATACTCCATTAAGGAGAAGCACATTACAAGTCAGTATGCTCATTTTAACACATTCTATTTTATTTTATTTTATTTTATTTTATCTATTTTTTGAGACTGGATCTCACTTTGTAGTTCAGGCTGGCCCTGAGCTCACTATGTAGCCCAGGCAAGCCTCAAACTCAGCAATCCTCCTGCTTCTGCCTCCCAAATGCTGGGATTACAGGTATGAGCCACCACACCCAGTATTGTGGTATGTGGTACTGATTGCTGGTGGGTGTGAGCCACCACACCTGGCATTGTTTTATGTGGTTACCAGGGATTAACCAGGGACCTTGTGCTTGCTAGTCAGGCGCCAGAACCACTGAGCTAAATCTCTGGACCTAACACCTTTTTTAAAAACAAATCTGCACTATAAAACATACTGATACAATGTGGTTACTTGGACATTGTTTTCCTCTCCTACTGCCTTTTTAATAGTACAACCTAGCATTAATATCATTTGAGATTCAGCAAATTACAATCTTATAAAATTATTGCCTTTAAGTATCTGGTGTATTACTTATATAATCTCAATCCTAGTAATTTATGAAGTTGATAATGTTATTACCTAATTTTATTTATTTTTATTATTTTATTCTATTAGTGTACATTTGCAGTGAATATCCATTTACATCCCCTGTGTGGAGATGGTAAATGTATATAACACATCTTAATTCTTTTTAAAATTCCTTTTCCTTCCCTTCCCTCTCCCTCCATCTCTTGATCCCCTTTCCATCTGAGAAAGTTCTGTTTCCCTGTTCCCTATTCTCTATCTCTTCTTTTGCCCTTTATTTATAATTTGGGTTTCCCATAAAAGAAAAAACTCACATTTTTTAAGCTTGTGTATCTAATTTATTTACAAACAGGTTATAAGTCAGTTTTCTTCTTCCACACTAGAAAGTGTGACCATGAATAATTTTCATTCTTACCAGAAGATTCTTGCTCTTCCCCATTCCCCACATCCCTAGATACAAACTGGTATAGGTGCAAGGTAGGAAGGAACTGTGGCTGCTAACATGGTGTAAAGTAGGAGAAACTTAACAGTTCAGAAAGGGAAATAAACTTCTCTGTAGCCAAAGCTGGACTTACTAACAGGGAAAAATGGCTTCCCTCCAATTTATTTTCTTTTTTTTTTTAACATACCCAAGGTTGCCTACGCCCAGCTCCTTCAAACCTTTCAGGAATTTCCTTTGTTCTCAGTTTTCCCACCATATGCAAATAAGGTGAAACTCTGTGCACTTTATTAACCAATGAACCAATGTAAAACTCTGTAGCCAATAAGGTTTCTGACTTGACCCACTTCCCTGGAAAAGAGTCTGAGTCAAAAATTCCTGTTTGATTGTTACTGACTTGATTTCTCATTGGATCTCCCATTTAATCAATGTTGCCTGAGCAATTATACTTGTTGTAATCTTGTTGGTTGATCATGGTTTGGTCTATTTTGTGTGGTTTCTCATTGTACCAATGTTACTTAAGCTACTGTATTTGCAATGTATTGGTCGAGTGTAATTTTGTTCCACTTCAGACTCACCTCACCTCACAGCTTTGCTCCGTAAAAGCCCTCTTAAAAGTGAGGTAGGTGGGCTACCCACTTTTCTAGGTTCCCTCTTCTCTCTCTCTTAAGCAAAAGCTTTCTTTCTCAATAAAATTTTCCTACTCAAAAAAAAAAAAAAAGATTGCCAAGCCTGTGTGGTGTATATAAATGAAGCATTGAAATTTGTATATACTTTGTGAACATTGAAATTTGGTATATCAACCAATGAAGTGATACCAAATACTTAGTTGCTGTACCTGCCCTCTCTCTAAAAGGATAACAGCCCAGTTCTGGCTCAGTCGGGTGGTCAGTCTCTGCAGAGAAGTTGCAGACTGACCTGCTAGTGTTAAGAATAAAGCGACTGCTGAGCATGGTGGTTCATGCCTGTAATCCCAGCACTCAGGAGGCAGAGACAGGAGGATTGCTGAGTTTGAGGCTTGCCTGGGCTACATAGTGAGCTCAGGGCCAGCCTGAACTACAAAGCAAGACCCAGTCTAAAAATAAATAAATAAATAAATAAAATAAAGCAACTACTTACTCTGAGTGAACACCAGAGCTGTATGCACTGGAGCTGAAGACACTAGCTGGCACCTGCTGCAACAGCTGTGTTCTGCACAGGAATTTCACTGTTTCTTTTTTCAAGTGACCTGAGATACACTGATTATTAAGTGTCTTGGCACTATTTCTAGTCTCTTCCTGTCTAGCTCAGGGATGGCAGGATCTGCAGTGGGACAAAATGGAAGGGGAAAGAGCCTGAGCACTGGTATAAAGTGTAGTTAGCCAAGTGAAGGCTGCCAGGAGGAGAGTTCTGACAAGGGAAATAAGCCTGCATTAGAAAGCTGGAAATCGGAGCCACAAAGACCCTTGCAAACCAGGGATCTACCACAGGGTCCTCAACATACCTTCTCAGAAGTAAATAGTATCCATTAAGATCAGTTTGATTCTTTCTAATTTTACATTGGCAACTCCTCCAGAGAGACATAAGGATGCCTTCATGTCAGGAATGCTTCCAAAATGTCCAACAGGCTAAAGACTTCTTAAAGATTTCCAAGTTCTAGTCTCTTTCTACTTCCCATATCCACCTCTGCCTCCTCCCCTCTACAATATAATCCCCACACCTGACACATAAACATGTAAGTCCCCACCTGTCCAAACACATGGAGCTTCACACACTGCGGTCTTACGTCTCCATGCCTTTGCATCCTTAACCTGCTTACTCTACATCTTGATCTTTCTCATATCTTCTCTCAGTAAATTCTTGTTCTCCATTTGAGGTTTGGGTTCCTTTTCTTAATTCTTATTGATACAGGGGGCAAGCCTAACTCTCAACCTGCTAGATATCTGAAACGTGAATTCATGTTCTCTAAAATCAAAGAATGAGAGTAGGTAAACTTTATTGAGAAAGCTTCTGCCTAAGAGGGACAGAAGGGGAGCCCGAAAGTGGGTGAACCCAGGGGATATGTATGGAACAAAGCCAAGAGGTGAGGTGGGTTTAAAATGGGACAAAATTATAGTCAACCAGTAACATTGCAAGAAGAGTCACTTAGGTAATATTGTACAATGAGAAGTCACAAAATGGACAAAACTATGATTAATCAATAAGATTACAAGTATAATCACATAAGTAATATTGATGAAATGGGGGATCCAATGGGAAAGCAAGTCATGTAACAAGCGTACAAGGATTTTCAATCAGGGATCTTTCCTGGGAGGGGTAGGTTAAGACCTTGGTCTCAACTCCAGAGACTGAAGCCTAGTTAGAATATCAGTCACTGCTATTTATCCTATGCAAATGGGGTAGTTTTCTCCTGTGGTAATGTTGACCTTCAGTGAAGGTCTCTTGGTTGTCCTCCATTTTGGCTCCTTGACTCTTCTCCATGGGGGCATTCCAAGAGCCAGTCCTCTGCCTACAAGATGTCTAACTAACTCACCTACCTACAACACTATCATGTTGCCTAGAGCATTTATCACATCGCAGTGTAATTTACATGCATACTTGCCTACTCCCTGTGTAACTACAATAACTTTGTGAGAAAACTATACTAATACTAAAGCTGGAAAAACAATTTCTGAGCAAAATGTTTTTACCCGCAGCTAGCTAAACTAGAACCACTCTCAGCTCATACCCTGTCTCACACCTAAACATGTCTGGGACTTCCTAGACTTGCTCAGGTATATCCTCCTTCATTGTATTCTATTCTCAGTAAATTTCTGTCTCCTCAAAATGATGTGATCCTTGGGCCGGAGGGTTAGCTCAGTGGTTCCGGTGCCTGCCTCACAAGCACAAGGTCCTGAGTTCGATCCCTGGTAACCACATACAACGTTGGGTGTGGAGACTCACGCGCACAAACAATCAATACCACATACCACAGTGCCGGGCGTGGTGGCTCACATCTGTCATCCCAGCACTCGGGAGGCAGACACAGGAGGAATGCTGGGTTCAAGGCTTGCCTGGACTACATAGTGAGCTCAGAGCCAGCCTGAATTACAAAGCGAGACCCTGTCCCAAAAAAAAAAAAAATGATGTGATCCTTGTTTTCCTGCTGTATGCAAATGAGGTGCATTCTGATGTACTTACATACCCAATCATGTAAACTGGTTAGCTTCCTAAACCAATGAACTGATGTTAAGTGCCTTGTTCCTGAGTCCCCACCCCTCTTTTCCTTGACCTATATAAAACCCTGCTCCTGCCAACTCCAGGCTGATGGCTTTGTGGAGAAATTCCTGCTCACTCTGCTCACCTAGTAAGGCTGTACACTTGCCTTCAGCCTCTGGGTATGTTCACGATTCTTCCTGGCCTGATCCTGGTGAACCACTAGATCTGAATCACTAAGAGCTGTAACATGAGGACTGCAAGCTGCCTGTTACAACAGGAAGGAGAATGTGGTAGATTGCTGATGTTCTTCTGGTTTTTTACCAGAAGCCAAGCACAGGTGGTACTATGGGAGGCTGAGGCAGGAGAATCACAATTTTGAGCCCTATCTGGGCAATTTAGAAATAAAAGGGCTGTCAATGCAGCTCAGCGTGAAAATTTGGGTCCAATCCCTAGTACAGAAAGGATAAAGAGAGAAGAAAGGAGATGAATTGGGGTGTTCTGATTCTTGCAGAAATAAATGAACAAAGGGTGTAGTTATTAGTTCTGAGTCTTAGCAGTGACTCTGAACTAAAGAACAGTATGAAAATGTACCAATAAAGAATTCAATTTTAAAAAAAGGGTGGACCTGCAGAGAATATAAGGGTGAGGGGAGGGATAGGGAGAGTGGGGGAATGGGGAAAAAAATGAGAATTAAATTGTGTTATATGCTGGTACAAATTCTCAATATTGTGTGTGATCATGATGTGTATATTTCATTTTTTACTAAGGTTAGACTTTGTGCCGCCTGCTGCCTCTAGAGATCACCGCATCTGAGAGAAGGTAACTGAATTCTGACCATCACAGTCCAGAAACCGGAGGCCCACACAATACCTTTCCTCTCTAAAACTGAAAGGAACCCAGGTCTCTGAAAAATGTGATTTTTTTTTATAGGTAGAAAAGCCAGTTAGACATATATAGGCATATAGATAGGGCTGGCTCTTGAAAGACTTGCAAAAAGAAAAAGAGACCAGATAGCAGTGACCTACAAGCCTCATTCTCCTAGGATGAAAGGTCAAGATCCAGATCCACATTCTCCTTGGAGTGCAGTGATTGCAAGTTCCCCAGATAATGGGCCAGGACTTTGAACCACCTGGAGGAGTCTCCTGACATGAAAGACCCTCTAGGGCTTGATTTCTTATTGGACCTCATTCAATCGAAGTTGCTGAAATAACTGTACATGTCATATACCCATTGTTCAACTATGGTTTGCCCATTTCTTTCAGATCTTATTGGAAGCCCCCACTGTACTCATTGGTCAGTTGTAACCTGTCTACCTTTTTGAATCTTATTGGTAGCCCCCTGTTTCAGACCCGCCTCACCTCATGGCTTTGCTCCATAAAAAGCCCTCTAAAAAGTGAGGTAGGTGGGTTACCCATTTTCCAGGTTCCCTCTTCTGTCTCTCTTAAGGCAGAAGCTTTCTCTCTTAATAAAATTTTCCTACTCAAACCTCCATCATTCCTAAAATTCATTCTTTGATTTTTAGGAAACACAAACTTACGTTTCAGGTGGGGAGTTAGGCCTTAAATCTCCTGCGTCAAATCCATCAGTAATAGAAATATTTAATATTAACAAGAGTAAATTCATTATGAGCAATTAGAACATGACCTTAGAATTTTCTAAAGTGCTCAGTGATGTCAATGAATTTAATTACAAAAAAAATAAATTACTTATGCTGAAGTATGTCCTTGCCAGGCTTATATAAGGATAGCTAAGGATGACTGAACTTCCAAACTGTAACCCCTCAAAGTTGTAAATAACAGATTTGTTCCTCTGCTGAATTCTGGGAGAAGAAACACATAGGGAGAATGCTTGTGGTTACAAACTGCTGCGTGAGGTGGCAATCCTCAGCTGCCACACTTTATGGGTGCTTCTTTTATAATCACAGCAAAACAAAGGACAGAGATGGCTCAGAGGGTTGAAGGTCTGAGTAGGAGAAGCGGCTGGACCCAGGAGGCGCGGGCCTGGAGGGAAGGCCAAGGCTGCCTCTCAAGTCTCCACTGGAATGGCCTCGGGGGTTCCCAGGCTCACAGCAAAGTGGGAAGTGGGGATCTCAGGGGTCCCTCTGAGCTCCGATAGGGCCTGTGGCTCCTTTAATTCCAGGACCACCCGGCTCAGGAGGCCCTTGAGCAGCTGCATTTCTCGGAGGAGAAGGTCCACGTTGGGTCTCAGCTCGCCTGGCGACTGTCCCGCGGGCGTGGGCGGAGCACAGGCCAGGGGCCCAGCAGAGGGGGCGCGGCTGCTAGCCGGGAACTGCGGCCCGGGTGAGGTGGTATTTGGGGCGGAAGTGACCGACGGGATTGATCTGGACACTGGAGGCCTTCTGAAGGAAAGCGGCTTGTTACCTGGTCCCGAAGCTGCAGCCTGGGGGTCCGAGGCGGAGGTGGACACTGGCTCCAGGAGAGAACCTGAGAAGAGACACCCGCCCCAGATCTTTGCGCCTCAGAGCGGATCTGGGGAAGGGGAAGGAGCAGGAGAAAGAGGCCTGGAGACGAAGCCGGGAAAGGCAGGGGCCGGGACAGGGGCGCAGAGCAGAGGAGCCCAGGCTGCCCCCCACCAGGTTAGGTGTCGCGGGGCGCGCAATACTCACCCTGCCCCGGCAGCTGCAGCCACGGGCTGCGCTTGCGGACGCTGCGGGTGGAAGTGGCCACCTCGCACCAGTATGCCTCAAGCTCCTCGGCCTCGGGCTCTGGGACCGTGTACTCAGCGGCCCAGTCGAAGCGGCGCACTGCGCGACTGTACTTGTAGAAGGCGAACTGCAGCGGTGTGTCGCGCTTCTGGGGGTGCAGACGGGTCTCGCAGCGCAGGGCCACCCTGCGGGGGGCGGCGCCACGATCCTCCTGCGGGCTCAGCACCCTGAGCACGGGTGTCTGGAACAGCTCTGCGGGGAGATCCCGGAGATCCAGGATCCCTATAGGCTCCGCGTGACCCTGCTCCTTCCTTTGTCCCTCAAGGGCTCCTCGCCCACCCTGAGACCTTAGACGGTTGGGAAACGGCTGAGTGCACGTGGAAGGAGGGAAGAAACCCGTCTGAAATGTGGCAGGGGACAGAGTCCACGAGGGGTCGGGACAGTATGAAGGGAGGGAGGACCAGTGAGATGCCACACCTGCCACCCCCAACTCGGATCCTCCAGCCTAGAAAGGGATGGTCGAGAATAGGTCCCTTGACCCCCTCCCAAGCGCCCTACCACTGCAGCCACCCTCCTGACTGGACTGTGGCCAGAGCTGCTTTTATACCGGGTCCCCAGACAGAACAAGAAGCCCCGGTGCCTATCGTGGGGAGGGGACACCAGACGAAAAGCAAGATGTTGGGAGAGTGCTCCTTCCAGCGGAGAACTTCCACAAGTAGCCCCTAGTTGACCCCATCCCCTGGCCAGATTCCCCTGCCAGAGTTCCCCAGAACTCATTTACCCCACTAGGTCCCCGGAACTCCCCCACCTTGCACTGTCACGGCCACCTTGGCGGAGAACATGGGCGCGCTCTCCACCGGGATGCGCATGGTGCCGGAGCACTGGTAGCGCCCGCTGTCGCTGGCGCGCGCCTGCAACACCGTGTAGTTGGTGCTCGAGTGGAAATAGCGCACCGCCTGGCCGTCGTGGTAGTAGTGCAGTTTGTAGACCACCTTGTCGTACCAGCCACGGCAGCGCATGATCAGCGGCTCGCCCTCGAACACCGCGGTGTAGGGCACCTGCAGGATCAGCCAGTCTGCGAACGACAGGCAGCAGGCCTCACTCCACGGGATTTCCAGCACTACAGCCCACATTCTGCATTCCTACACTCTGCTTCCGCCTCCCTCCTCTCTGCAGGATTCCCCCTCTCTAGGACCCACCGGGAATCTCATAGTGCAGGGAGCTCTGAGTGGCAAGAAAGAGAAAGGCCAGCCTTTCATTAGGTCCTAGGAAGGCAAAAATGCCCAACTCAGTTCCAGTCTTAGCATTGCCATCAGAGTCACCCAGAACTCTTCTGGGTGGTTTCGGAGCCAACTGAGCCTCCCTAGTACCCTCGCTACATTCTCCCCTGCCCTGTTTCTTCTCTACCCTCCCTCCTCTCGTTCAGCACAGGCTGGATTCCAGCTGTAGAAAGTGCTGGAAGAACTGGGTCTGCTCTGACCGCAGGGCCTCTATACCTTCTCTTTCCTCAGCGAGAAAGGCCTCCTTCACTTTAAATTGAGGCCTATTTGTCCTGCACATCTAGGTAGTGATGCCACCCACTGAATGAAGCTTCCAAAACACTTCCCAGGGTAGTCTTAGGTACCCCCAACAGCACCGTGTGTTTGCACAGTCACCATCATGAGCGCAATGTGATCATGGCCCTAGCACAGACCAGATGGCCTTTTAGATGTCCTACATTGGGCGGGAACTCCTCGAAGAGGCGCCACGAGTCGTGCGTCACTCTCAGACCCTAAACTGAAACCATCATCTGTTTAGTCAGTCTGACCATTGTTCTCACTCACACTTTCCAAGGAGGAAGCCTCAGAGTGTGGATATGAAGTGTAAGTGCTAATATGAACACTGAGCGACACCCCTTAAAGTCTGAATGCAAATTGTGGCCTGCGACGCTAAAATTACACACTCCCTATGAAGGTGCCAATTCTATACTTTAATTAACAATTATTTTTCTTATCCTGTTTTGAAACCCTTCAAGTATCAAGAGTCAGTTTCAGTTGATCCCCTTGTGCACTTATCTACATGTCTGTGGTAAATATTTAATCCAGTGTTCTCTTTTTGAGACAAGTTCTTGCTGTGTAGTTGAGCCTGGCCTTGAACTTGCTATGTAGCCCTGGTTGGCCTTGAACTCTCAACCCTCCTCCATGGCCTTCCAAGTGCAGGGATTACAGCTGTGTGCCAATTACTGCTACTGATGCTGATACACAGAGAAACACAGCGTTACCATCAGCCAGGAATAATCCCTCTTGCTGTGTTCCGACCACCCAGGGACACTCATTTTTTGGTTTGTTCTGCCCTTTCCTGCCCAACCCCCCAAGTTCTCTGTCCAGCATCCCAGGTCCTCAGAGACTCTGGTCTCCTGAGCTGGCCCAAGAAAGAAACAGAAATGTATACCTCACTCTGTGGTATGAGAGTAATCAGGACCTTTAGAGCCAGGCAAACCTTACTTCCTCTCTCCCATAGCATCATGCAGGCCTCTGCCTACTCCATAAATCAAGATGGGCTTCAATATGGCCCTGGTGTCCTGTCCCTTGGAAATGGCTCACTGTCCTCCCCCACAGGAGGGCTAGTCCCACCAGAGGACACTCATACTCCCTTCCCCTTGCTCCGACCACTCACCGTTAGATACGGAGAGGTGGATGGGGTCGCTGACAGGAGCTCCCCGTGTCTGGCATCGATACACCCCTGGTGTCTGCACTTCAATGCTCTTCTTGTGGGAGGGCAGGAGTAGGTGGCCCAAATACCAAAGAGTGCTAATGGGCCGCAGCTCCAGGAGCAGAGGGTAATGCCCATCACACCGCAAAGTTACCCGCTCGCCCTTGAAGATTGTGGTCCAAGGCGGGTGTAGGGACAATATGGGCTTCTCCAGTGTAGCTGAGGTGCAGGAAAGAGGAGGTTTGGGAAAAAGAACCAAGGTGAGGTGCCTCAACATGACACCTGAGGTCCTGGACTGTAAGAAAGCCCCAGTTTCCAGGCCCCAGCCCGTGTTCTAACCCAGCCCTGCAGGAGAGGAACTCGTGCTCATGGAGCCGCAAGCTATCTGTCCTCAGCACCCTTCCTGAGTGCTGACGAATTTAGTCTCAGGGATCGAGGAAGATACACTTCCTGAACAGCCAAGTAGCGGGGATCTAGCTAAGTGCGTCACTTAGAAGGGAATGGAGTAGAATTGTGGGGGATAAAAGAGGATTAGGGAGATACAGAAGACTCACCAGCTTGGCCAGTGCTTGCAACTGTAAGACAAGAAAGAAGAAAAGAGGGAGATATTGGAGATAAAAGAGTCTCCAATGACCCTGGGAAAGGCTGAATGGTTTTAAAGTCTGTATCCCTTCTTTTGGCCCTAGTTACACCACCTCTGATCAAGCTCCCTTCCCTTCCTCCCTCCAAAAATAGATACGGCACCAGAGGCTGGAATGGCCACTGCCCTGCCCCACACAGCCTGCCCTGCCCACCCTGCCCTCCTTTGCCAGAGTCCTGCTGCTCCTCCCTCCTCACAGAGGACTCACCCAGGAGCAGGAGGGCTGCAAGCACCCACATGATGGATCTGCCTGGAGCAGCTGTGGAAGACGGTGGGGAAGGGGCAGAGAGAAAGAAGGTGACCAGTGCTGACCACCGAGTCCTAGGAGACACCGCTGCATCTCCCCCCATTCCTAGCTCCTGAAGGCTGTGGACCAGAGAGAGCAGGAGACAGGCTGACTATGTGCCGCCCTCAGGGAATCCCAAGCCTCAGGTACTGTCCCATCTACCATCCCAGTGGCCACAGTTCAGCTCAAGCCAGTCCTGGCTCCTGTGGGGTCTGCCAAACCTGTTCCTTCCATGGCACAAGAAAGGAAACTGGATCTCCAGGTTCCCACAGGTGACTGCCTGTCATCCACAACCACTTCCACTCTGTCCCCACCAGCCAGCCCTGGAGGTCTCCATGGACGGGGACGCATCTTCATGTCCACAAGGCAGACCAGGGGCTTTTCTTGTCCTCACTCCCTGCCTGATCCTGGCACAAGGCCTGGAGAGGTCAGTGTTGAGTCCCTGAACAAAGCCAACACCCTCCCACTGAAGACTGGACAGAAACGTGTGATCACCGACCTCTCCTCCATGTCCCCACCCTCCTGGCCCCAAAGATAAGTGTAACGTGTTTCCTGTTCTTCCTCCCTGAAATCTCAAACCCTCGGAAGTCAGAAAATGTCTTTCCTACTCACCCCAGTAGTCTCACCTGGTGACCGCACCTCCTCTCCCTTGTTCTTTTCTTTCCTTCCAC
Organism: Thryonomys swinderianus; assembly: GCA_004025085.1. Classification (NCBI taxonomy): domain Eukaryota; kingdom Metazoa; phylum Chordata; class Mammalia; order Rodentia; family Thryonomyidae; genus Thryonomys; species Thryonomys swinderianus. The sequence continues at coordinate 38,712 of PVIC010002854.1, forward strand.
AGAGCCTCCTAACCCCTCCCAACCATGCACTGCTTCTGGGACTCCAGACCCAACCTGTGGCAGACAAGTCACTGAATCAGCCCCTCAGAAGCTCCATGGATCCGACTCTTGGCCCCACTTGCGCTCTCTGAGCCATGTGACCAGGCCTGAGCAATGAGGAGCCCACATTTTCACATAAATACTTAACGAACTTTCCATCCTGATAGTATGTCTCCCTGGACTCTCTCCTGGCCTCACCTGTGGCCAGTTGAGAGCCAGGGCACCTCCTGGAACTCTGGCAGGGGGTCAATTCTCAGAGATTGTGAAGTCTTTGGACAGCATCCTCCTCTTTTGCTGGTGGCCAGTGTCCGCTCTGAATTCCTGCATAGTTTAGCTTAATGGCTAGTCCCTCTTAAAAATGACTCCAAGGGACTGGTCACTGGTTGTTTAAATTATGCTGCCACTTCAGATGCTGCTTTGGGAGGAGAAGAGATAAGATTGGATAAGGGAGACAGGGGAAGCATTGGATAAAGTGCCCAGGAGTGAGAGAGGCCAAGAGGTGGACACTGGGAGCCGGTGACCAGCTTTCTGCTGGAGGAGTGGCCGGGCTGGGAAATGCTTCTGCGTTTCTCCATACTCTGCCTGCTTGCTCATGTTGGGGCCAATGGGGGGTCTCCCCACATCACCTGCAGCCTGCCCCAGACACGACTTCAACACCAGGCTGCTCTAGCCTTACCACGTAGCTGGTGGCTGGTCTCCCAGTCTATACAGGTGAGCTCCAGTCAGCTTCTCATCACCCAGAATACAGGTTTCAGCCCCTTTACTGGGTTACAGAAGAAACCTGCCCAGGCCTAACATTCATGTACAATAGAGTCTTCCCCGGAGAATCTTGGGACCCCACTGTGGAGCTCATTGTTGTACAGAGCTCAGAATCTGACGTGTGAACTATCTATCCTGCCCAATATTTCTTTACTATAGACTCTTCTCAGGATTTTCCCTGTATTGTATCTTTTTCTCCTGAAGGACTTTTACCTAACAGAATGCTTGGAGAGTTTTTCTGGGGGGAGGGGGAGTCTTTTTTTTTTTTGAGACACTGTCTTTTTTTTTTTTTTTTTTTTTTGCTTTTTGGAGACAGGGTCTCGCTTTGTAGTTCAGGCTGGCCCTGAGCTCACTATGGTGCCCAGGCAAGCCGCCGCGAACTCAGCAATCCTCCTTTCTCTGCCTCCCTAGTGCTGGGATTACAGGCGTGAGCCACCACGCCCAGCACTATATGTGGTAACTGGGGATCGAACTCAGGTCCTTGCGCTTGCGAGGCAGGCGCCGGAACCACTGAGCTAATCCTCCGGCCCTGAGACACTGTCTTGCTGTGTACTTGAACTCACTATGTAGCCCAAATTGCCTGGAATATGCTGCTGTCTTCCTGCCTGATCCTGGGATGGCAGGTGTGGGCCACTATGCTCAGTGCGTGCTGTCTTCCCTGGTCTTTTCCAGACCCTTCTCTTGTTTTCTTATTCTTCTACCTTCTTCCACACTGCCATTCTTCTCCCCTCCACATAAGCTTCCACTGTACAATATTTACTGTGTGTCCCTGTTATTCCTTCTGGATAAATTTTTAGTATTATTAATTTACATAAATGACAGAGGATCTAGATATTATTTTATCTTGTACTTTTTTACTGGTAGTGATATTGAGTACTGAACACAGGGCACTGAACTACATCCCCAGCCCTTTGAAGTTTTTATTTTTAAATTTTATTTATTTATTTAGACAGGGTCTCGCGTTGCAGTTCAGGCTGGCCCTGAGCTCACTATGTAGCCCAGGCAAGCCTCGAACTCAGCAATCCTCCTGCCTCTGCCTCCCGAGTGCTGGGATTACAGGTGTGAGCCACCACATCTGGCACTGTGGTATATGGTATTGATTGCTGGTGGGCTGAGTCACCACACCCAGCATTGTATGTGGTTACTGGGGATCAAACTCAGGATCTTGCGCTTGCCAGGCTGGCACTGGAACCCCTGAGCTAAATCTCTGGCCCTTTTTTTTAAATTTTGAGACAAGGGTTGGAATGTAGCTCAGTGGCACAATACCTGTCTGGAAAGCACAAGGTCTTGAGTTTGATCCCTGTTACCAGAAAGTAATACAAAATTTTGAGATTATTTCTAAGTCACTCAGGCTAAGCTTAAATGTGCCATCTTCCGGTCAGACCCTACCAGAGTTCTGGGATACAGGCATGCAACATCACATTTGGCTTCTTTGTACTTTTAAAAATTAATTCCCTGTGCTTACAATTCATTCGCATTGCTCTACGTGCATCTTGTTCATTGCTTCTGTCTGCCCCAGTATTCCTCAGTGTGATTCCACTACACTGCTGCTTGTCTGTTCCCCTAACATGATGGTCACTCCCTACCTTCTGCTACCATAGACTGTGCCACCACGAACTAACTTCTTGGTGTATGATCTATATGTACTGTATGTAAAGACCTTAGGGCAGGGCTCGACACAGAGGAGGCCAATGAGGCTGTTATTGGGTTTAGGGGTCCTGGAGTTTCCTTTTGAAGGTGGTTCTTAGGTTCTTTCTCTCCTAAGCAAAGAATTGGTTAAGTCCAAATTGTAGTGAAGTTTTATGAAAACTAGGAAAAGAAACAGGGTCTGCAGCGCGAGTTTGGAAAAAGTAGGAAAAGTAAAAGTAGGAAAAGAAGTGCACCCAGCCCCGTGATGATAGGCCACCATGCAAGAGGGAACACAGTGGTAACACTGAAAGGGGCTGTCCTTGCATCACCCATTTAGCAGGCTAATATTAGGTTTAGATCATCCTATCAAAAACCTGCTTGAGTTCTTGCAAGAAGTCCATGTTCAGAGGTTTGGGAAATGTTCTGTGCTTGTGCCCTGGGGCTTTATAATTAACAGGTCACATCTACTACCCCAGCCAGCTTTGCTAAGCCCTGATCTCCTGTCTCAAGACTAATGAGTTCAGATATTCCTGCAAGGCTGCTGAAGGGCTTCCTATAGCGAGTGTAGGGTACAGTCATGAGCTTCATGCCTATCCTCCTTTCAAAGTCCAGCTCTGATCCTTTGGCAAGTCCTGATGGTTCTTCCTTCTACAGAATCATTTCCCATCATTATGTCTTCAGCAAGAAGCCAGAGAAATACTTTAAAAATATAAATCAAATTGTTTTACTCTCCTTCAAACTCCACCAAAGATGCACTCAGAATAAAGATCCCAACCCTTTCCCATGGATCTTACTCCAGTCTCCACCGTTGTCTGATGTTTATCCCACACACTGACCTCTCTCTTTCTCTGGTCTGGCTAGGCCATGAGTCACAGCAGTTCAGAGAACATTCAGTGCCTCCCTCGCCTTCTCTCTGCCTGAAAGAGTCTGATTCTCCTCCCAGGTCTTTGCAAGTTTCATTTCCTCATACTTCATCTCCTCAGATGGTCACTCAACTCACTATATAAAATAGTATTTGTTATGGTTTAGCTCTAAAATGTCCCCCAAAAGTCTCCTGTGCATGGAAGGTGATTGGATCACGGGGGTGCTATAGCTGACAGTACATTCATCCACTGATGAGTTTGTAACTGCATGTGCTGCTGGGAGGTGCGGCCTGGAAGGAGGTGGATCGATGGCTGTGTGACCTGAAGGGTGTGTTCTTGTCCTCACTCCTCCCTTCTCTCTCTGCTTCCTGGTCGCCGTGAATTGAACAGTATTTCTCTGTGTCACCCTCCCACCTTGTTTCTGCCTTGGAAGTAACCAACTGTGAATTTCTTTTTTTCCTTTCTCTCTCTCCCCCCTCTCTCTTTTCTCTCTCTCTTTCTTTCTTTCTCTTTCCTTCCTTCCTTCTCTCTTTCTTTCCTGATGCCTAAATCCAAGGCCTTCACAATGAGGTGCATCCCAGCCTTTTTTTGAGGCATACTTGGAAGGCATAAAGTTGCCCAGGCTAAGTGTTCAGGCTGGACTCAAACTAGTGATCCTCCTGCTTCAGCTTCTCCATGTACCAGAATCCCAGGTGTGCACAACTGTACCCTACTCCATTTCTCTTTTTAACAGTGTTCAGTATATAGGTTATCTCATTGATGGCCTCTTTATTCCAATATATTGTAGTTTTAATTTTTGAAATTCATTCTTTTTCATATCTCCCTATACTTTTTCCAATTTTTCCTGGTTGTTTGTTTTGTTGTTATTTTTTTTTTCTACATCAAGTTTATTTGTACAAACATCACAAGAGGACACCAGCCCCACGCAGATAGCAGCTCAGGGGTCATACCAGTTCTATTGTCTTTACATTGGCAGACAGAGGGTTTTTTTTACTAAGGAGCCTTCATATGATGGCCGC
>PVIC010002854.1:43120-73561 GCA_004025085.1 Thryonomys swinderianus
TAAGGACCTGAGTTCGATCCCCGGTTACCACATATAATGCTGGGCGTGGTGGCTCACGCCTGTAATCCCAGCACTCGGGAGGCAGAGACAGGAGGATTGCTGAGTTCGTGGTGGCTTGCCTGGGCACCATAGTGAGCTCAGGGCCAGCCTGAACTACAAAGCAAGACCCTGTCTCCAAAAAGCAAAAAAAAAAAAATAAATAAAAAAAAAATATGATGGCCGCTCAAACACCCTGGGGAGCTGAGCCTGAGCTAGACCTAAAGTTAGAGCTACAGTCTTGGCCTTGGCAGCCAGAGCCTGAGAACTCTGAGCAGTGTGGGCATGAGCACACTTTCTGGGTGCAGGCAAGTGACATAGGCAAATTGGTGCAGCTTGCTACTGACAGACCCTTGGGATTTGGGACTTTTCTTGGGCTTTATAATGGCTTTTATTGCCTTGACACGTGCACCTAGGGCCTTCTATAATTTGCCTGCATATCCTTAGGCCATTCTTGGGCTTCTTGGCAAAGGGTACATTCCTCAGGAACCAGAGATCTTTAAAAGATTCACGTCTTTGTGATCCAGGTTTGCTGATGCCATTACTGAGTCATTTTTATCTCTGTTGGTTTTGTTTGTTTGTTTGTTTGAGACAGGGTCTCGCTTTTTACTTCAGGCTGGCCCTGAGCTCACCATGTAGCCCAGGAAAGCCTTGAACTCAGCAACTGTCCTGCCTCTGCCTCGTGAGTGCTGGGATTACAGTAGTGAGCCACCACACCTGGCATTGTGGTAGGGGTACTGATTGCTGGTGGGCATGAGTCACCACACCTAGTATTGTTGTATGTGGTTACTGGGGATCAAATGAGGAACCTTGTGCTTGCTAGGCAGGAGCTGGAACCACTGAGTTAAATCTCCAGCCCCTTTCTCATTCTTTTTTTTTTTTTTTTGTGGGATCAAGGATCAAACTCAGGCCCTTGTGCTTGTAAGGTAGGTGGAGTACCCCTTGAGCTAAATCCCTGGCCCTTCCTTTCTGGAAATTTTGAGACCAGTTCTTCGACTTGCCTGTGTTTGCACCACAATCCGTGGCTCCTGCTTGTTTTTGTTTGGAAAGATTTTGTTCTTTTTTGGTAGATATTATCTCTCCATTTCTGTGAGATTTTAAACTCTGTGTAAAGTCTTTATAGGTTATCCTATGATTTGCATGTGAGAGTGATTTGATCTCTTAAGAGCTGAGTTAGTAAATTGTCCTTAAGATGTCCTTTCCAGACTCCTGAGTCCTCAGTCGAGCACCAGCCACTGGGCCAGCTACTTTGTAGCTATTTAGAGCATCACCTCCTGTCCCTTAGCCAACTGGTGATTTGGTCTAGTGTTTGTTTCTGGTTGTTTCTGCCGTTTCTATTTCCTCATTCTACCCATGGGACACAACTTTCTTAAGTAAACAGTGGAGAATCTTTTTATGATTTATTTTCGTGGGAGAAGGTATTTCTACTCATGCCCTTCTTCAGCAGCTTTTGGTCCTTTCCACCCACAATAACTGGGTTCCTAGCTATCTGTGTGCTTCTAGATCTGAAGCCTTGCGTGTGCACTTTTTTTTTTTTTTTTTTGAGACAGGGTCTCTCTTTGCAGTTCAGGCTGGCCCTGAGCTCACTATGTAGCCCAGGCAAGCCTCAAACTCAGCAATCCTCCTGTTTCTGCCTCCCAAGTGCTGGGATTACAGGCGTGAGCCACCACGCCCGGCACTGTGGTATGTGGTATTGATTGCTGGTGGGCATGAGTCATCATGCCCAGCATTGTATGTGGTTACCGGGGATCAAACTCAGGACCTTGCGCTTGTGAGGCAGGCGCCAGAACCACTGAGCTAAATCTCCGGCCCGTGTGTGCCCTTTCTTATTTCCACTTCCTTTCAGGTCCATGGAGATGCTAATGTTGTCTCTGAGCATTAATTAATTGATTGATTTATATATTGTGGTGTAAGGACTTGAACCCAGGGCTTTACATATGCTTGGGTAAATATTCTAGTACTGAGATACACTCTTAGCCCTGAACATGAATACTTTAAAAATAATTTTTATATATCATTGATAAGTGTTTAGAGGAAAAAAGAAACAATGCAAATTCAGAAGTTCATTATTATTATTATTATTATTTTAGTTTTTTGAGACAGGGTCTTGCTTTGTCATTCAAGATGGCCCTGAAGTCATTGTGTAGCCCAGGATAGCCTTGAACTTACAGCAATCCTCCCACCTCTGCCTCCTGAGTGCTAGGATTACAAGCATGAGTCACCATGCCTGGCATTGTGTTGTACCAGGGATCAAACTCAGGACCTTGTGCTTACAAGGCAGATGCTGGCACTACTGAGCTAAATCCCTGGCTCTATTAAATTTTTTTTTTTTTTGCAGCATAGTTTCTAGGAGAAAAAGTCATTCTGTTGCTTCTTCTCACAGAGGCATAACAGAATAAAGAAGGATGTAGTTTACTTAGACTTCTCAAAAACATCTAATTAAAAAATATTAAACCAAATGACCTGGAATTGAGGCATTATTTTGTTTTACATATTTTGGTTTTATATATATATGGTTTTGTTTTAATCTCAGAACAGAAAGATAAACAAGTTCTTCTCTTTAGAAATGGATAGATAGGGCCAAGGATTTAGCTCAGGGGTTCCAGCATCTGGTTAGCAAATCCAAGGTCTCAAGTTTGATCCCTGGTACCACATACCACAATGCCAGGTGTGGTGGCTCACACCTGTAATCCCAGAACTCGGGAGGAAGAAGCAGGAGGATTGCCAAGAGTTCAAGGCCAGACTGGGCTACACAGTGAGTTCAGGACCAGCCTGAACTACAAAGTGAGACCCTGTCTCAAAGAAAGAAAGCAAGAAAGCAAGAAAGAAAGAAAAGAAAGGAAGGAAGAAAGAAGGAAAGAGAGAGAGAAAGAAAGAAAGAAAGGAAGGAAGGAAGAAAGAAAGAAAGAAAGGGAGAGAAAGAGATAAACAATAATTTATTCCAATAATAATTCACATGAGCATATGTGTGTGTAGGTGTGCATATGTGTGTGTGTGTGTCCGTGTGTGTGGTACTGGGAACTGAACCCAGGACCTTTGCACTAAGCTACATCCCCAAACCTATAACCTGTACCTATCTTTCTCCCTTCCTTCTTCTTTCTTTCTTTATTCCTCTTTCTCTCTCTCTCCCTTCCTTCCTTTCTTCTTTCTTTCTTTCCTTCTTTCTTTCTTTCTTTCTTTCTTTCTTTCTTTCTTTCTTTCTTTCTTTCTTTCTTTCTTTCTTTCTTTCTTTCTTTCTTTCTTTCTTTCCTTTCTTTCTTTCTTTCTTTCTTTCTTTCTTTCTTTCTTTCTTTCTTTCTTTCTTTCTTTCTTTCTTTCTTTCTTTCTTTTTCTTTTCTTTTCTTTTCTTTCTTTAGATGCAGGATCTTGCCATGAAGTTCAGACCAGGTTTAAACTCACTATGTAGTCCAGGCTTCAGACTCGTAGCAATTCCCTGCTTCAACCTCCTGAGTACTGGTGCCCACCCCCATACCCAACTCCTTTTAAAAATTTTTATTTTAAAACAGTCTTATTGGGTCGGAGGGTTAGCTCAGTGGTTCCGGCGCCTGCCTCGCAAGCACAAGGTCCTGAGTTCGATCCCCGGAAACCACATACAATGCTGAGTGTGGAGACTCACGCCCACCAGCCATCAGTACCACATACTACAGTGCTGGGCGTGGTGGCTCACGCCTGTAATCCAAGCACTCAAGAGGCAGAGACAGGAGGATTGCTGAGTTTGAGACTTGCCTGGGCTCCATAGTGAGCTCAGAGCCAGCCTGAACTATAAAGCGAGACCCTGTCTCAAAAAAAAAAAAAACAGTATCATTAAGTCATTGAGTTGTCTGTGCTGGGCTCAACTCTTCCAGTCTCCTTCTTTGCCTCCAGATTGTACCACCCCATCTACTTTTAAAAACATATTCTTTATTAGAGTACTAATTTTATAAAACATGGCATTCTCATTCTCATATGCTATTTTCATGCATACATGCCACATATTTTTGCATATCCATCTTCCCTTCTACTCTTCCTAATACAAAGTCTTAATATGACTTACGGGGCTGAGGGTAAGGGTCAGTGGCAGAGCATATGTGTGTAAGGCCTTCAGTTAGATCCCGAGCACCACAAGGAAAAAAAAAAAGGAAGGAAGAATGAAAGATCAAAGAAATGACACAAAGAAAAGCCAGATGTTAGGAGACATTGCCAGATGTTGCAGGATGATAGAATATTCACTGGCCAAGGAGATTATAATACTCCATCCTAACTCATTTCCAAAGGTCCCTGTGGGTTTTGCCAGGCTGGCCCCGCCTGGGTGAGAAGTCATTTCTTAGTTCTGGTGACGGAAGTCCAAGATTAAGTGGAACCAATGGGTATGGTGTCTGGTAAGGGTTAATTTCTAATTCCTAGACAGCACCATCTTGCTGTGTCCTCACGTGGCTGAAGGACAGGCTAGCTAGGTCTCATAATTTTATAAGGACACCAATCCCAACCACAGAGGGGCTCTGCCCTCATGGCATGATCACTTCCCAAAGGCTCTGTTTCCCAATATTACCTTAGGCCTTAGGATTTCAACATATGAGTTTTGAGGGGAAACTGACATTCAGACTATAGTGCCACCTCGATACTAGCACATGATTAACACTCGCTGAAGGAGGCTGGGAGGGAAGATGATGATCAGGAGGACCATGGCTGTTCCCAGAGCTTAACACTAGCTTTGTTAGGCTGAGGTTTCTCATCTACGGCCACACCACCCTGAACGCACCTGGTCTTGTCTGTTAGCCTGGGGCTTCTCAAATTGGATACCGCTGATGTTTTGAAATGGATAAGCTTCTACTGGGGGGAGGGGCTGTTCTGTGCTTTTATAGGAGGATCAGCAGCACCCTTAGCTTCTTACAAGATACCAGTAGCCCACACATGTGAGAACTAAAATGTCCAGGGGACATTGCTAAATCGGCCCTGTTGATAATGTTGTGTTAAATTCAGCAGTATGGCTTTCTCTTTCAATCATTAGATTATGATGGGGGCAATGAAAGGAACTTTTTGGTTTAGACACAGAAGAATTATCTTGTCATGTTAAGAGAATACACAATTAGAGCTAAACTCCAATTACCACTTTGTACGAATTTATTTACTCACCTACTTTCCTTATTTTAACAAGTTGCTGGGACAATTTATAAAAGTATGCCTTTGTGGGACAGGAAGAGAGCAGCAGAGCTGGCTGTACGGGGAGCGTCTAAGCCCCATCACGGGTGAGTCCCGTATGTTCACTTGGCAAGAGGCTTTGGGGTCTCAAGCTTCAGGCGGCCAGACAAGTCCCTCAGCTCCACGACCAGGTGACCAAGGAGAACCCGCACATCCTGCATGTGTTTGAGAAGAATGCCCATCTGGTGATTCAGATGGGGGTCTGCAGGGCAGAAGATCGGGGGCTCGGAAGTCGGAGTGGCTAATGGAGGGACGGGCCTGGGCGGCTCTGGAGCACTTGTTTCCGGAGCAGCTGCTGGTGGAGGAGCTGGGTTCAAGGCAGAGCTGGACAGACCTGGATGGTAGCAGGAGACACACAGAAGAGTGAAGCTGGACTGTGACCTACTCTTAGCTCAATTTTTCTTTTGCTCTGACTGTAGCTGTGGGTTCTGAAGGCAGGGGGACTTGAGGACTTTCATGTCCTTCCCAATCCGAGTTTTAATCTGATGCTTGGCTCCCTGTGCTCCAATGATTAGCGTCTTTATTATACATCTATGACTATTCAATTTCTCCTCTTGTAAGACAGAATCTAATTGGTCATTGGCCAATTTCTTCACTGTAAATGACATTAATCTAATTCCTCGTTCTTCTGCCAGCTTTAGGCTTTTGGAGGATGTCCCTACCAGTCCCTTGAGCTACTTACTCTTCAGGATGAGCATCTCCAGACCCTTTCATCATTTTCATCTGACACAGCTTCAAGCCTCATCACCCTGGGCAATTTCTCTGGGAGTATTTCAGGTCAAGTAGAATTTTCTTAATGGTAGCTCTCAGAATTAACCTTAGACATTGCTCCTCATTCTAGACATAATATTCTTGTAAAACCCAGCAGTAATGTAGGGGTCCTGAGCTGGGTGGGGCAGTCAGTATAGGGCTGGCTCCAGTCTTGGTCTTCCTACACATGCTCTATGGTTGGAGGGAACCGTTCTCTATTGGTGCTTCCTTCTATTATCATTCTGGCTTATTGTTCCTGGTTCTTGTATGTTCTTTCTCCCCTTTCACTGAACTCAAGCTCATGGACCCAGTCATCCTGCCTCTTCCTCCACATCATCACACACACCAGACACAGGAACTCACCCCGTACCCCGACCTCCAGCTGGGGGCTATGTTTCCACACTTGGCCATCCTCCGTGGCCACCTCACACCAGTAGGACCCAGAGTTCTCTACTGAAGCTCCGAGAATCTGGAATTCTGAGGATGGACCCCTGCTTTGCAGGGTCTCCCCATCCTTGTAGAAGGAGAAGAGGAGGCTGGTGGCAGACCGCTGCAGGGACAGCTTTGTCTGGCAGCTCAGGGTCACTGGTCTTCCCTCTCTGGGCTCAGCTGAGGGTGAAGCTCTGAGAACTGGGGGTGGAAACAGTTCTGGGAGAAAGATGGCAAGAAAGAACGGGTCAGCAACCTTCCATTCTGGGAGACCCACAAGAGGCAAAGCATCGGTCACACTTCCTTTCTCATTTCTACCAGGAATGGGCTCTCTTAGAAAGGTCCTTTGGTGCTTTTCCAGTTCCTTCTCCAAGTACACAAGAGTAGGAAAGAGCTCGAGGTGGGCAGATCCAACAACAGTTTAGACACCCAATGCACAAGTACCAAACAAGAAAGCAAACATGGGTAGCAGGCAACCCAGGGAACTCTGCACAGGGCTGAATGACTTGAAAGGCAGGTATACTGACCTCCCTAAAGCCCAAGGTAGGCACCTCAAGACTTCAACAATCTCTTCACTTTCAGGCCAAAAGAAAAGGATTTTAACCACCTTGTCCCTCTTCACTCAATTCCACCAGAGCCCCAGGACCTCCACTTCTCACCTTGGACTGTGACAGCCACAGGAGATGATGTCTCTGGGCTCCCAGGACCAGGAGTCCTGAAGATACCACTGCAGTGGTAGTGCCCACTGTCTGCCTCATGTACCACAGCAATGGAGAATTCCCTGTTAGGTCCCGGAGGGCCGAGGGCTGAACCATCTCGGTAGAAGGCAATCTGAGTCAGTGGCCAGTCTTGCCAGGCCCGACAGCGCAGGACTAGTGGGTCCCCTTCAAATATGGGTGCAGCTGGACCTTGGAGGATCAGCCAGTCTGTGAGCAAGAGGAAGAGCTAAGTATCAAGCACAGGCTCCTCCAGGAGCTCCCTGAGTGATGTTCACAACACATGCACTCAGACCCTCTCAGGGCCCAGGTAAGTCACTCCTTAGTGCCCTACCATCATGTTCTCTGTCCCTTGGACTTTTCCTAGCAAATATCAAAGTCCTCTGGCCTCCCCTTAACCCCGTACTCCCAAGTAAACATAGACTACTTGTAAACATAGAATAATTTTTTGCCTCCTGGTTGAAATATAAGAGTTATGAGCTAGTGGTGGTATGTACCCGACATCCCAGCATTCAGGAGGCTGAGGCAGGAGGATACCAGCAAGTTATGAACCTAGGCTTCATAGTGAGTTCAAGGCCAGCTTGAACTACAGAGCAAGACTTGGTCTCAAAATTTTAAAAGAATAAAGAAAAAGAAACTTAGAATTATACAGTGATACCTCAGTTGTAGAACTCAATCTGTTCTGAATTAGGGTTCAAACCAAAAAGCTCTAGAACTGAATATATTTTTTCCCATAAGAAACAATGGAAAATGAGGGCTGAGGATTTAGCTCAAGTGGTACCATGCCAACCTTGGATACACAAAGGCCCAGTTCAATCCCTGGTACCACCAAAAGAAAAAAAGAATGGTGAAGCCAAATAATTAATTGGTTCTAAGACCCAAAAGTTACACTTATAAATTCATTTTTCCAGGACTTTAATGAATTTTGCAATGATTTGTTTCTTTATTACATTTATTTCCCTCTTAGCTTTAGTGCTAGTATCACTAACTTTCTTTGGAGCCATGGTTATGACACTTTATGTAAATAAAGTATTAAAAAAAAACCCAACACAGTAACCAATGTGTCAGCTCATGAACACAAGCACCACTCTACATGATCTGGGAGAGAGTGGTGCTTAGCCCGAATCATCTGAGACGCGGTGCATGACAGGGCCTTTACAAGTTTTTCAAGTTTCAGAGATGGAACTACTTTTCTAGAGCCTAGGACTGAGGCTTCCTGGCTACTAGGGGCTGGAGACAGGGAAGAGAGTACCTCAAGCCATGGCCAGTTTCCTGGGGGCACTTTCCTGAGTCACCTGTAAAGCTAAAAGAAGGGGTTGGTGCACTGGTCAGGCCTTCCCAGGACCTCACCATACGACACGATCAGGTGGAATGGTTCGCTGAATGTGTAGCCCTTGACCTGAAAGCCGGCTTCCCCTGAGCAGGCCTCATCTTCGCTGGCATGGCAGCTGCTCTCCTTGGTGCTGACAGGCCCTCCACACTCCAGAATCTCCAAAGTGGCAGCTGAAGAGGGCATGACAAAGGACAGCCAGAAAATGATGTTGTTGCTTAGAAAAAGGGCAGGAGATGGAACTCTGCAAAGTTCTTCCTCCCATGGGAGAATCGTCCTTTTCAGAGTGAGAAGAGGAAGATATCAAATATGTCTTTCCAAGAAAGGATGCTTTTGACCTTGGGTCACTGGTGTCCAGGGATTATCAGGAAAGGACTGTGGTTTAGGAAAGAGGAAGGGGAAAGATTGAAAGAATGGCAAACTCACCAGCATGATGTCCATCTGTTGGGGCAGGAAATCAGAGGTCACAGGCAGCCATGACTCCAGAGCCAGCAAGTATAGGAAGAGGAAGGGAAAGATGACATCAGATTCCAAGACTCATGGGTTGCTGTCCATGAACCAAACACAGTTGGCACGTCTGTATATTTTCTTATTTTATCTTCCCAGTCTTCCCAGGTATGTGATTCATCACCATTTTTTAAATTTTAAAGAAATGAGCTTTAAAAAGTACTTTTAAAAAACCTAAAGTTTAAAAACAAAATAAAGGGTGGGCCAAGGGACATGGTCTGCATCAGTCCTCGGAGGTTCCTTGGGGACTTTCTTCCATCTTTTCAATTTTCCACTGTTCATGTAGCCCTTCTGTCTAGAACAGGTCATCTATGAAGCAGCTCTCAGTACCTCGCTGTGTCTCCTCCCTCTCTGCTCTCCCATCAGGTCTTCACTTTTCAGTGATCCAAACAGATGCCCTCTGCTCCTTGAACTTTCCCTAGCAATGGCAAGTGCTTTCTCTGTCCTCGCCTTTACCCCAGCCCACTGTTTCCTCACTCTATGGTAACTACAGAACAAAGCTGTGCCTCTGGGTTGAATGTAGAGTTACAGATCTCTCATAAGGCCTCCTCAATCTATCACCTACCTTCATGATTGGTTCAGGCATGGAAAATGTCCCCATCTTCCCCATCTCTGAAAATGCTTCCTGTTCCTTTCGGTCCCTTTCACCCTCTTCCAGCCACCTGGGCACTCCTGGGTGCTCAGTTCTTCACTCCATCCTTTCCTGTCCCACTGGCTCAAGACTGTCCTCTGACTTTATCTCTTCTCTTATCAAGCCTCCCTCTACTTCCCTATTCTCACCACATCGTGCCAGGTGTTTTCTTTCGATCTTCTCTTGGCTCTGTTCACTACTCAGCTGCATCTTTTCAGTTCCCCCACTGTCACTCATCTGATCTCTGCCTTCTTTCATTTTTTTGCTTTTAAAAAATAAACTCCATGGGCTACCAGGCATTTTTTTACTCTATAAGCCTTATGGTTTTCAATGAGAAGACTGAGTTCATAATTTTTGTGCTTTTTTTTGAGACAGGGTCTCACTTTGTAGTTCAGGCTGGCCCTGAACTCACTGTGGAGCCCAGGCAAGCCCGGAACTCAGCAATCCTCCTGTCTCTGCTTCTCGAGTGCTGGGATTACAGGCACAAAAACCTGGCATTTGTGGTATATGGTACTGATTGCTATTGGGTGTAAGGAATTGTTGTATGTGGTTACTGGGGATCGAACCATGGACCTTGCACTTGCTAGGCAGGTGGTGGAACCACTGAGCTAAATTTCTGGCCCCTGACTTCATAAATATTATAAGTGACTTTTTGAAAGAGACACAGAACTAGTAGTTAGAAGAGGGGCTTGAAACTAGAATGTCTAATTCCAAGTCTGCAGTTCTTGCCACAAAACAAAACAAGAAAAGAAAGAAAGAAAAGAAACTAAAATGGTCCTCACCCACAAAGAGCTGTCAATGCAGTGGAAGACACAGGTATAAGAAAAGATTATTTCAGTATGAAGAGATATACCTCAAGTAGCCATCAGAGGATTTAAGAAAGGCTACTGAGGTTAGTTCTTTTTTTTCTTTTTCTTTCTTTCTTTTTTTTCTTTTTTAAGACAGGGTCTCATTTTGTAGTTCAGGGTGGCCCTGAGCTCACTATGTAGTCCAGGCAAGCCTCAAACTCCGCAATCCTCCTGTCTCTACCTCCTGAGTGCTGGGATTACAGGCTTGAGCCACCATGCCTGGCAAAGTTAGTTCTTTCAGGGTGCCTAGAGGTCTTTAAAGGAAAGGGACTAGGAGACTATGGAGGGAGCTCATCTCAGGTAGAAGTAGAAGATGAGCAGAGCTTTGGAGACAGGCACATGTCCAGAGGGTGAAGGTGGAAAGGCAAGGGAATAGAATGTTCTTAGAGCCTAAATCGTGAGGCTTGGTAGGAGGGAGTAGATGCTGAAGAGGCGTACGAGGTGTCAGGTTTGGCTGGCCTTTGTGTGCAGTGAAAAGGAATTTGGGCTGATAGGCTTGATTTTTAGAACTCAGGCTGCAGAGCATGGAATTCATTTCAAGGACACCAGGCTGACAGAAGATTGGTTAGGCAGTCACCACACTAGCCAAGTCATACGTGACTTAGGACAGCATTAGTGATACTTCAGGAAACAGGTGGCTCAGAGGTCAGTGGCAGAAGTAAAATTTACCAAACTTGATGCTCTTTCAGGTATAGAGAATAAAAGAAAAGGAAGAGGCGTGGTGGCTCACGCCTGTAATCCCAGCACTCAGGAGGCAGAGACAGGAGGATTGCTGAGTTCGAGGCTTGCCTGGGCTACATAGTGAGCTCAGGGCCAGCCTGAACTACAAAGCAAGACCCTGTCTCAAAAAAAAAAAAAAAAAAAAAAAAAAAAAAAAAAAAAAAAAAAAAAAAAAAAAAAAAAAAAAAAAAAAAAAAAAAAAGAAAGAAAAGAAAAGGAAGAGGCCAAGTTGTCTCTCAAGTTTCTGGCCTGGAGGTTGAGGTAGATGCTTGGCACCACTAACTGAGATGAGAAATAGTGAAAAAATGAATTAGAAGAGGTTGGGGCCAAGTTGACCAATGAGTCCACCCCTGGTCACATGTCACTGCATTATCTGTAAGACCTGTGGGCAAATGTGCCTGTATAAAGCGTGATATGTAAATGTGAAAGTCAAAAGCATGTTTATAGCTGAAGATAAAATTAGGGGCTCTTATGTATACAGTGATTGTGGTATAATTTATACAGATAATAAGCTCATGGAGGGGAATGTAAGAACAAAAAAAAAGAGGTAGATATAACTATAGAGAACATTAGTGCTTAAAGGGAAGAGGAGATACTACCAAGGGACCAAAAAATGTACAAGTTGTACAAGAGGAAATAGTGACAAGGGAGCCAGGAGAGTAGAGAGTGCAAGAAAGAAAAAAAAAAATGGTCATGAGTGCCCAGTTCAGCAGAAAGGTCCAGCAAGATAAGAGCAGAAAGTGCCAAGGGTCTGCTAAGCATGGAGACCGCATACTCTTTGCAAACCTGACCTGAGTGGAAGCCACACTGCAAACACTGAAGAGAAAGTGGGGGCTTGGATGAGAAAGTAGGGCTAGTGAGAGCAGCAGAGTACTCTCTCAGGAAACTTGTGTCAGAAAAGTAAGAGTTGAGACTATATTTAGAGAAAGCATCCCAGTTGGAAGGGATTTAAAATGGAAAAGGCTTAAAGATTTTTATACTCAGAGCCATTAGATCGTGCACACCATACTTTCTTATTCCTCACCTTACCTGAGCAGCAATTCTTCAGGCAGACAATTTTTCTCTCCTTTGGTCTTTCCCCAAAGTCAGCCATATCCCCACACCAACATTCAAACACTGTACTTACCTGGTAACATTGGGACTGCCCAGAGCACAGCAGGGGACATGCAGAGGGCCCAAGCTGTGAGGGCACAGCCCAGCTTCATCATGACTGCACTGAAGTCTCCTCCAACCCCAACGCACTGATTTTCTTCAACATGAAACCTCTCAAATTAGAAAAGGGGAAGTAAATCTAACTGTCTCATCTCCTTGCACCTGTTGTCAAGTTTGTGATTGGCCTTCATCACTCAGATTTGGCCAGGTTGGGTTCCAGCACCATAGGCATCCTTAGAGTTGTGGATGAAATGGCAGTGTGCTCAAATGTTCATAAACATCCACCCCACACAGAGCTTGGACCATTTCAGAGGGTGGAACTGACAATCAGCAGGGTTTTTTGTTTGTTTGTTTGTTTGTTTAGAGACAGGGTCTTGCTTTGTAGTTCAGGCTGGCCCTGAGCTCACTATGTAGCCCAGGCAAGCCTTGAACTCAGCAATCCTCCTATCTCTGCCTCCCAAATGCTGGGGTGACAGGCGTGAGCCACCACGCCCAGCACTGTGGTATGTGGTATTGATTGCTGGTGGGTGTGTCACCATGCCGAACATTGTATGTGGTTACCAGGATTGAACTCAGGACTCTGTGCTTGCAAGGCAGGCGCCAGAACCACTGAGCTAAATCTCTGGCCTGTTATTTGGTTTTTGAGACAGTCTCACTTTGTAGTTCAGGCTGGCCTTGAGCTCACTATGTATCCTAGGCTGGCCTAAAACTCACAGCAATCCTCCTTCCTCTGCCTCCAGAGTGCTTAGGATTATAGGTGTGAGCCACCACACCCAGCACTGTGGATTGCTGGTGGGCATGTTATCAGCCTCAGCATTGTGGTATATGGTTATTGGAGATAGAACTCAGGACCTTGCATTTATAAACCAGACTCTACAACCACTGAGTTTAATCCCCAGCCTCACAATCACCTGAGTTTTACGTGCATTCTGGAAAAACCCAATGCAAAAAATTCAGGTTCACCAGTGAGGCAATAGGAAACAGGAGCTGGGAGGGAACAGAGGGTGAGAAATTGCTTGAAGAAAAGCACTGGGAAGTCTATGGTGAGAATTCAAGGACCCCGATTCAACCTACCCCAAACTTTAATGTGTTCCTACTGACCAGAATGTAGCAAGACACAAGGAAATGATTGGCAACAGCACCAAGGTGATTTGTTCCCAGTAGGCTCTGACCATCCAAAACCCAAACAGATTTTTTTACGAATTTCCCTAGGGTCAGTTCTCTTGTTTCTGCAGCATGACACAGGCTGTTCCCTCTCAGTGGATATCTGAGTCCAAGGCAAGATGAGTCCCTTGGGAAAGGGCAAAAAGGAAAAAAAAAAAAAGAAAACCAGTCTCCTGAGGCCCAAGTAGTGAGCCCAAGGCTCAGGCTCATGGCCAAAGCTCAAGCCACTGCTCCTGAGGAAATTAGAGACAGGAGGCATCTGATAGCTTGAGAAACCCGAGGACCCTCAGGAATAAGGGTGATACAGATGCCGCAGCCTCTCTCTCCAGCTCCAGCTGGCCTCTGGGGAACCACTGTCCCTGCTCCCACAGGCTGACTGAAGTCTCCTCAAAGCCAGGGCCCAGCTCTTTTCACAGAGACCCCAGTCTTCCCTTCCCTGTCACAGCACTTCAGCACATTTCGTGGAGGCCAGATGAACTATCGGAAGTGGGGAAAGTGCAGCCTTGCTTACAGGCAGAGGGAGGGACAACGTGAGCACTCAGCTGTGCAAAAACCAAAGACCAGCATGGCCAAAGGAGAGTGGATCTGTCTCAGTCTAAAATAAGCATTTAAAATAAATTTTCCATTAACTGGGTAGTGTATGTTTTTACTCAGGAGGCCCCAGGGAATCCAGAGGCGACCGAGCACGGGTGAGGGCGAGGCAGTGAGGCATTCAGCCTTGCCACTGATGTCATATGAGAGAGCAGCAGCCGCAGAAGAGGAAGAATCTAGTCAGCCAGGACGAAAAGTCCAAGTGAAATGTATTTAGATGCATCCTCGTCCCTAAAACTTCATAACACAAAGGGCTTCTGTACTGGGGATTGAACTCGGGCCCTTATGCTTTCAACGTAAGAGCAGTACCACTTGAGCTAAATTCCTGGCCCTCTAAGCATTCCTTAAAAGTCATAAAAATCTTTTTCTTCTCAGGCTACCCCCCCTTAACCACCCTTACCGTAATGTCTTCCCTAGGTAGAGACCTTCCCATACCATCTCCATGTGTCACCAACAGGCTACCGCCCTCAATACAGAGAGTAGGAAGGCCTTGAAGACCTTGTGTGAAGATCATGTTCTGTACACTTCAATCATCACAAATCCACTGGGGGAATTTTCTCAGTGGATCCTGACTAGGAACTATGTAGAAAAAGTGCGACTCCTCGGAGTGCAGCAGGGAAGAGCAACACTGGAAAGGCTAGGTGCTTACAGAGTGAGATTCTGTTTGCTGAGTTAATTCTGCCACTTGGATCACCTTGAAAATACTTATGGGCCAATGGGCCAAATCCTAGCTTTCATCCCAAGATCAATCATGCCTTTGATGCCCTCTTCCACTAATCCTGGCCATCACTAATGGGCACATGCTGATCTTTTCTTCATTTTTAATCAAGTAGCAAACATATCATGTGAAGCTATACAGAATAACAATATAATGTATACTTCGTATGCTCCTACAGATGAAGGAATAAAATAGTGCCATTATCCTTGAAGTACTATGTGGGCACCTGTACGACTCAATTGTCTACCCTGCTCTTCATCAGTCAACCTACTGATCTTGTGTTTATTGTCCTCATTATCTTATAGTAGTAATAACGTACTTTTAACCTTTAAGTGGAATCATATTGTATTCATCTTTTTTGTTTTTATTTTTGTTTTTGAGACAGGGTCTCACTTTGTAGTTCAGGCTGGTCCTGTGCTCACTATGTAGCCCAGGCAAGCCTCGAACTCAGCAATCCTCCTGTTTCTGCCTCCCAAGTGCTAGGATTACAGGGGTGAGCCACCACGACTGGCACTGTGGTATGAGGTATTGATTGCTGGTGGGCATGAGTCTCCACGCCCAGCATTGTATGTGGTTACTGGGATCGAACTCAGGACCTTGCGCTTGCGAGGTGGGCGCCAGAACCACTGAGCTAAATCTCCGACCCCTTCACCTTATAGGTTGTTTTTTTTTTTTTTTTTGAGACAGGGTCTCGCTTTGTAGTTCAGGCTGGCTCTGAGCTCACTATGTAGCCCAGGCAAGCCTCGAACTCAGCAATCCTCCTGTCTCTGCCTCCCGAGTGCTGGGATGACAGGCATGAGCCACCATGCCTGGCTCACCTTATGTTTTTAAAATCACTTTATTGAGGAATATAAACATACATAAATATATATATTTAAATTGCATAACTTGAACAAGTGTTTGCCTGTGAAACCATAGCCACAATCGAGACAATAAACATATGAATCATGCCTAAAAATGTATGCCCCTGTGTTATTCCTTCTTCTCACTTACCTTCAGTAAGCAACCATTAATCTATTTCATGTCCCTGTAGTTTGTATGACATTTTCTAAGGTTTTACATAAAAGGAATCATACAACAAATTTGAGGCAATACGGCTACTTTCACTCAGTAAAATTATGATTCTTTATAATTATGACCTGCTTCTAATTTGGCAAGATAACTTTACAAGTATTTCTACTGTATAGTAAGACAGAGATGTCAATTATAACCTTTTTGTTCACGCAACAAAATTTGAAATAAGATGACCAAATAAAATTACAGGTTTTTTGGGCCGGAGGGTTAGCTCAGTGGTTCCGGCAACTGCCTTGCAAGCACAAGGTCCTGAGTTTGATCCCTGGTAACCACATACAATGTGGGGCGTGGAGACTCACGCCCACCAGCCATCAATACCACATACCACAGTGCTGGGCGTGGTGGCTCACGCCTGTAATCCCAATACTCCGGAGGCAGAGGCAGGAGGATTGCTGAGTTTGAGGCTTGCCTGGGCTACATAGTGAGTTTTAGGGCCAGCCTGAACTACAAAGCGAGACCCTGTCTCAAAAAAAAAAAAAATTACAGGTTTCTTTTGAAAGCTGTTTTCTTGGGCTATGGCAACTTTTCGAAGAGTTGTACAGGACTTCCTTAATCAGATTTTATTTCCAAGATCAAACTGATACTAATAGATCAAATTGGTAAACAATTATGAAGTCTGTTTTTATTTTTATTTTTGGTGCTGAAGACTGAACTCACAGCTCTGTGCAAGTTAGGCATACGCTGTCCCATTGAGCTACATCTCCAGCCTAACATCTCTAAAATTTTGCCCTACAAAACAAAACTGATACTCGTAAATTTCCCATTTAACACATTATCAAACTGGATTCTTGAAGCAGAAGGCTCATCCTCACTCTGTTGATTAAAGTAGATGGGACATCTTATTGGTTATTAAACTTTGCATTATTTTTATTAGTTATGAAGCTTTACATCTTTTTGTGTGTGTGTGTATGGTACCGGGGATTGAACTCAGGCCCATGTGCTTCCAAGGTAGGTGCAGTACCACTTGAGCTAAATCCCTGGCCTTAGTTATGAAATTTTAAAATTAGTTATTTTAGGTTAGAACCTGAAATTTTACTCATTATCATTATAAGCCAAAAAAGGGCTCATGGGGGCCAGGGATTTAGCTCAGTGGTTCTGGTGTCTGCCTTGCAAGTGCAAGGTCCAGAGTTCAATCCCCAGTAAACACATGTTACAATGCTGGGCCTGGTGGCTCAAGCCTGTAATCCCAGCACTTGAGAGACAGGAGAATTGCTGAGTTTGAGGCTTGCGTGGGCTACATAGTGGCCTCAGGGCCAGCCTGAACTGCAAAGCGAGACTCTGTCTGGAAAAAAAAAAGAAGAAGAAGAAGAAGAAGAAGAAGAAGAAGAAGAAGAAGAAGAAGAAGAAGAAGAAGAAGAAGAAGAAGAAGAAGAAGAAGAAAGGGCTCATGGAAACTCAATTTTACTGGTTGAAATGACATAGATATAATAGGATTTTACCTAATAATAGCAAAATAATTTACATATATCCCTGAGCTTCCGAATCCTATTTACAGTGATACAGATTGTAGAAAATATTGACAACACAAAAAAAGGAAATAAGAAATTAAAATAATTGGTAAATCCTGCACTGAGAGACTTCTTTTATTAAGAGTTGGTCTTACTTTCTACTGGATGTTTTTCCCTCCAAGCAGTTTGGGGGTAAGGGGAGATACCGATGATAATCGATGTAAAACACAGACTATGTATTAATAGAAAATATAAGTTTAAGTATGTATTGCAAATATAAGGATTTCAAATTTCTTCCTCTCAGAATGAGTAATAGAGGTACTTGTTCTTATTCTTTCTGAAAAGTATAACTAAAAACCTTGAACATTATACATAAATAAAAAAGAAGGCTCTAAAAACCTAGAGAAGAAGGCAGACAAACTAGGAACCTTGAGACCCAAGAGACAGCATGGTGGTGAGTTTCCCGGGTTTCTCTTTGCTTCATGTATACTACCACTGTTGGAGCTGGAGATCCAGCAACCCAGAAATGACAAAACAAAAGAAGACAAAAAAAACTACCAGCAAAAGTCTGCTCTTTCTCCCTGAACAACAAGGGTAAATCAGCCTAGCATGACTGGAAGCATCTAACTAATAAATACATGCTCTGCTCCAGCAGAAACATATTAAAAAACAAAACAGAACCTGTGGCTTTGTTTCCCTTTTTCTTTCTTTTGTCATATTTTCTTCCTTTTCCTTCCTTCCTTTCTCCTCTCCATTCTTTAAAGCCTTTGTAAACAATGAAGAGAATAGGGGTTGGAGGCACCAGAGAGGAATGGGGGGGAAAAAAAAAAGAAGCACAATATATCATGTACAGGTACAAGTTCCATATGGTGAATGTGATCATTATGTATATCTAAAATGTACCAACAAGCTTAAGTAATTTTTTAAAACATGTGGCATCATCACGCACTAAAAATCAGATAAGCAGACTTCAGAACATAGAAAATTATCAGAGGTGAAGAAAGGGCTTCACTTAATGGCTGCCACCGAAATAATACTCTAAGAGTGTACTACATCAAACAAGAGAGGTTCAGAATATGCAAAGCAAAAATCATAGAACTAAAAGAAGTTGAAGACTCACAATTATAGCTGAAGGACACAATACTCCCTTCTCAAAGAACAATTAGAAAATCAGCAAGAATATAAAATTCAACATTAACCAAAAATCAAATCGGTATTTGGAGAACACTCCACCTGATACTAATGAAGCACACATTCTTTTCAGTTGCCCGTAAAATATATATTAAGATAAACCACATCCTGAACCAAATAAACTCTCAACAAATTTAAACCTTAATACTGTATGGAGAATGGGGCCGGCATTGTAGCTCAGTGGCACCTCTCCTGCCTGGCAAGTGCAAGATCCTGAGTTCTAGTCTTAGTATGGGGGGAAAAATGATTGTATAGAGGAATTTCTCTACCACTGTGTAATCAAATTAGAAATCAGTAACAGACAGACAACACAAAAATCCTTAAATACTTAGAAACTAAGCAATATAGTTCTAAATATCCATATGCCAAAGAAGTCTCAAAAGAATTGAAATAAATGAAAAGGTCACTTATCCAAATTTGTATGACACAGTTGAAACAGTACTGAGAGGGAAATGTATAGTAATAACTACACATCTTAGATGTAATAAAAACTTCCAATCAATAATCTAAGCTCCAGGCCAGAGACTTAGTTCAGTGGGTCCAGTGCCTGCCTAGCGAGAGCAAGGTCCTGAGTTCCATCCCCAGTAACCCACACCCACCAGCAATCTGTACCATATACCACAGTGCCGAGCGTGTTGGCTCACTCCTGTACTTCCAGCACTTGGGAGGCAGAGGCAGGAAGATTGCTGAGTTGGAGGCTTGCATGGGCTATATAGTGACCTCAGGGCCAGCCTGAACTACAAAGTAAGACCCTGTCTCAAAAAAAAAAAAAAAAAAGAAAAGAAAAGAAAAACAAAACAAAACAAAACAAAAAACTAAGCTCTCATGTTGATTTAGAAAAGAGCAAAATAAATTCAAAGCAGGGAAGAGAAAGGCAATAATAAAGAGCAGGAAATAATAAAATAAAAGCAGTAGAAAAAATCAATGAAACAAAATCTAGGGACATTAAATTTTTTTTTTTTTTGAGACAAGTTCTCACTTTGTAGTTCAGGCTGGCCCTGAGCTCACTATATAGCCCAAGCAAGCCTGGAACTCAGCAATTCTCCTGCCTCTGCCTCCCGAGTACTGGGATTACGGTGTGAGCTACCACACCCAACTAGGAACATTAGTTTTTTTGTTTTTTGTTTTTTGGGGTTTTTTTTTGCTTTTTGGAGACAGGGTCTCGCTTTGTAGTTCAGGCTGGCCCTGAGCTCACTATGGTGCCCAGGCAAGCTGCCGCGAACTCAGCAATCCTCCTGTCTCTGCCTCCGGAGAGCTGGGATTACAGGTGTGAGCCACCACGTCTGGCATTGTGGTATGCGGTGTTGATTGTTGGTGGGCGTGAGTCTCCACGCCCAGCATTGTATGTGGTTTCCGGGGATCAAACTCAGGACCTTGCGCTTGCGAGGCAGGCGCCGGAACCACTGAGCTAACCCTCCAGCCCGGAACATTAGTTTTTATTGAAAAAATCAACAAAATTCATAAATATCAAGCAAGAATGACAGAATAAGGAAGAATATATCATACATTACCATTATGTCTATGGTATTAGGAAATCAAGAGAAAATTTAAAGATGTCAAAAGAAGAATAAAGAAATACTACAATTTTGTATTTGTAAATTCCAAGTTTGACAATTTGTATGAAATAGATTAATTCCTGTAGAAGCACAAACTGGCTAGGGTAGTGGTAAACATCTATAATCTCATCTCTCAGGAGGCTGAGGCAGGAGGATTGTCACAAGTTCAATTCTAGCCTGGACTAGATGTGAGAACCTGTCTCACAAACAAAAACAAAAACAGGGGCCAGAGATTTAGCTCAGTGGTTCCAGCGCCTGCCTCGCAAGCGCAAGGTCCTGAGTTCGATCCCGGTTACCACATAGAATGCTGGGCGTGGTGACTCACACCCACCAGCAATCAATACCACATACCACAGTGCCGGGCGTGGTGGCTCACGCCTGTCATCCCAGCACTCGGGAGGCAGAGACAGGAGGATTGCTGAGTTCGCGGCGGCTTGCCTGGGCTACATAGTGAGCTCAGGGCCAGCCTGAACTACAAAGCGAGACCCTGTCTCAAAAAAAAAAAAAAGAAAACAAAAGCATAAACTACTGTATTTCACTCAAATTGAGATAGAACATTAAATTGCTCTACAAGTATGAGAGAAAATGAATTAATTTTTAAAGTCTTATATTAAAAAGAAATTTCCAAGCCTGGGTCCTTTCACTGGAGAATCCCACCAAACACAGAAGACCTAACAGCAATTCTAGTCTCTCTCAGAATAGAGAGGGAGAAGGAACATATCTCAATTTATTTAAAGAAGTTAGTTTATCCTGACACCAAAGCCAAACAAAAATCCACATTCTTTTTAAGGGTCCATATAACACATTCCAAGATAGATCTGGGCCAAATACAAATATAGGTTTCACACACACACACACACACACACACACACACACACACAGAGGAAACTATGCACAATAGTACAGACTAATATTTCTCATGAATAAAGGGCAAAAATCCTCCACAAAATACTAGGAAGTAAAATTTAGCAAAAACAAAAATAATTATATAGAATAACTGAATGGGATTTATTTCTGGAATGCAAAACTGGTTAAATATTTTAAAATCAATCAATGTACTCAATATAATTCACTCCTTAAAAAACTAAAGAAAACCTGGGGATTTAGTTCAGTGATGCTGTGCCTACCTGGCAAGTGAAAGGTCCTGAGTTTGATCCCCAGTATGGGAAAAAAAAATAAAAGACTATGAAGAAGAAAAGTCACAGGATTTAAAAACAAAAACAAAAACAAAAAACCCCTGAGCATTTAAGTGGGCTAAGGGTAGCTCAGTGATAGAGCATTTGCCTAGTACACAAATTTAATCCCAGAATTTAATCCCCAGAGTTCAATCTCCAGCACAGCCAAATTTTTTTTAAAGCATTCAACAAAATCATAAAAAGTATCAGTGCTGATTGTGGTAGAGCATGTCTACAATCCCAGCTTTTTAGAAGCCTGTGACAGGAGGATCAAAAGTTTGAGGCCAACCTGGTCATTTTAGTGAGACCATCTCAAATTTTAAAAAGAAAATAAATATAGGGTCAGAGATTTAGCTCAGTGGTCCAGGCATCTGCCTAGCAAGCACAGGATCCTGAGTTCGATTCCCAGTAACCACATACCACAGTGCCTGGCATGGTGACTCACGCCTGTAATCCCAGCATTTGGGAGGCAGAGGCAGGAGGATTGTTGAGTTCAAGGCTTGCCTGGGCTACCTAGTGAGCTCAGGGCCAGCCTCAACTATAAAGCAAGACCCTGTCTCAAATAACTAACTAACTAACTAACTAACTAACTAAATAAATAAATAAATAAATAAATAAAAGCAATCTCAGGACTCCCAGAATTCAATCACCAACAGCACAAATACAGAGAGAGAGAGACAGAGACAGAGACACAGAGAGACAGAGAGACTGTCAGCTGACTCTATCCTTAACAATGGAAGACTGTAGACTTTGCTCCCAAGATTGGAAATGGCCACTCCAATCATTCTTATTCAACACATTCCTTAAGATGTGGCTAGAAATTCCAGTCAGAAAATAAAAGTCTTCAAGAGCAAGGGATTTAGCTCAGTGGTTCCAGTGTCTGCATCAAAAATGCAAGATCAGGAGTTTGATCCCAGGTAACCACATACCACAATGCTGGGCATGGTGGCTCATGCCCACCAGCACTCAGTACCACACACCACACTGCCTATACCACACACCACACATACCTGTGTGTGGTGGCTCATGCCTGTAGTCCTTGGGAGGCAGAGGCAGGAAGATTGCTATGAGTTTGAGGCTTGCCTGGGCTGCATAGTGAGCTCAGGGCCAGCCTGAAATACAAAGTGAGACTCTGTCTCAAACAAACAAAACATCAAGATTAGGGAGACAGATAAAAATGCCATTATTCATGCATGACATAATTGTCTACATAGGAAATCCCAAGAATCCACAAACACCTGCTATAACTGCCAGGCATGGTGGTGCACTCCTGTATCCCAGAACTCAGGAGATTGAGGCAGGAGTACCACCACCTCCAAGCCAGCCTGTTCTGCTTGAGGCCAGCCTGGAACATAGTGAAACCCTGTTTCAAAAAAAGAAAACAGGGCCAGAGATTTAGCTCAGTGGTTCCAGAGCCTGCCTAGCAAGCACAAGGTTCTGAGTTTGATCCCTGGTAACCACATACAACAATGCTAGGTGTGGTGACTCACGCCCATCAGCAATCAGTACCACATACCACAGTGCCAGGCGTAGTGGCTCATGCCTGCATTCCCAGCACTCGAGAAGCGGAGGCAGGAGGATTGCTACGTTTGAGGCTTGCCTGGGCTACATAGTGAACTCAGGGCCAGCCTGAACTACAAAGTGAGACCCTGTCCTAAAAAAATAAAACAAAACAAAACAAAACAAAAAAATTAATGCATTCTACATGTTGGCAATGAACATATGGCCTCTGAAATTTAAACCATAGGTCAAAATCCTAGTGGATTTTTTTCTAGAGTTAGATAAATTATTCTAAAATGTGCATAGAAACACAAAGAAATTAGAACAGCTAAAACAACTTTGAAAAAATAAAAAGAGTGGAATCAGTCTAAATTATTTCAAGACTGTGTAACTACAATAATCAAAACTGTAGGGAGTGGAAAATTTCTATAGGAAACTTGGTGTGGGAATTTGATGAGGGGAAGGAATAAATATGATACAGAAAGAAAATAAAAGAGCATGTATAAAGGGGGTGAGGAGGTGTGGGTGGGTAAGGATATGGGTAAAAATGAGAATTAACTTGTGTCATATACTGGTACAAATTCCCCAATGTTATACATGATTTTGAGATGTATATAAATTGTACCAATAAAGAATTCAATAAAAAAAACTGTAGGAAGCCAATCACAGTGCTACACACCTGTAATGCCAGCCATTCATGATGAAGAGGCAGGAGAATCACCCACACTCAGGAATGGGGGCTGTAATGCATTATGCTATTTGGATTACCAAATTACATATCAATAGTGGAATCACTTCTATGAAAAGGTACTGAATACTATCTTAAGCAACATACCAAGACCTTATCTCTTAAAAAAATTAGAAATAATATTGTTCAAGGCTGAAAATTATTATAAAACTCAGAGAAACTACAAAATAGAAAGCAAAGGGAAGACATAAAAAAACCAAAGCAATTTATGAAAAGACCAATAAAATAGACCTTTTACATGTTTTGTTTTGTTTTGTTTTTTGAGACAGGGTCTCGCTTTGTAGTTCAGGCTGGCCCTGAGCTCACTATGTAGCCCAGGCAAGCCTCGAACTCAGCAATCCTCCTGTCTCTGCTTCCCGAGTGCTGGGATTACAGGCATGAGCCACCACGCCCGGCTTCCTTTTACATGTTTAAGATAAATATATATGGAGAAATTTCTTTTTATTTACCCATTTATCAGTAATATTTTGTCCAATATCTAAGAAGTAAGGTTGAGATGAGCATAAACTATGGTTAACCACAGTGTGGAGATGCCTCAAAAAACTAGAATTAGAGGTCCCATTTGACCCTGCTATTCTGCTGCTGGGGATGTACATGAAAGAGTTACAAGATTCAGGTCACACCAATATGTGCACACCCATGTTTATAACAGCTCAGTTTATAATAGCTAAATCTTGGAAATAGCCCAAATGCCCATCAACTGGAAACTGGGTAAAGAGATGTGCTTTAAAAAAAAATTAAAAAGGAGTATTACTCAGCCATAAAGAATGATAAATTAGAAATATTTATAGCTAAAATAGATGCACATTGAGTTCATATTCATAAGTGAAATAAATAGGGCACACATGTGTAAATACCATGTCATTTCTATAGTGTGAGAAATTGAAAGTGTAAATGAGGACCAAACTGTACAGTAAGTATTTTGAAATAGGAAGAAAATCTTCAAAGGGAAAGGGGAGCATGGGGGAGATGGGGGGAAAAAGCAAAGAAGGGAAAGAAAAGATTTGAAGGTAAAAAGGAAAAAAATGGAGACAAAGCTTATGTATATGGGGGTGGAGCGGTGAAAGGAAGGTAAGGAAATGGGAAAATGTAAGAATCAAAATACAACATGTACAGCTACAAATTCTTGATGAATGTGATCATATGTACTTAAAATGTACAAATAAATTCAAATAAATAAAATCCACCTTGAAATTTTAAAAAAATGTAATCAGACAACATTTTTTGTCTCAATAACAAATAGTAGTTGTAAGATTTTGATAAAACTATATGGGAGTAGAGTAGATCTTTGACTTATGAACTCAGTTTGTAAACTGAGGGCTGGTTGTAACTCAAATTGGTCAGTTGCCTTCAAAGTCTCTCTCACATAAAATTTTAGGCCACACTTTCTTCCAGGAAGATTCAGTACCCTTAGAGAGACAATGACCCAGGATTTTTCAATTAAACCCACACAGGAAAGAGTGTGTTAATATTTCTTCCAGAACTCTTTAAAGGTTAAAGAGTTAAATCTGTATCTGAGACCATCTGGAAGCACAAATGGCCAGCAGCTGGATTGTAACTCAAGATTAGTCAAAAGTTAAAACCAAAACTCCCCATTGTAACCCAAGTTTTTCATATATCAGACTGACTATAACTTGAGGGTCCACTAAGTATAAAAATTGGATAGGATATGAGTAAGCATTGCATAAAAAGAACTGTACCTATATCATACAGTAAGAAATCACAGGTAGGGCTGGAGACTTAGCTCAGTGATTCCAGCACCTGTCTAGCAAGCACAAGGTCCCTGGTTTGATCCCCAGTAACTACATACAACAATAAGGGGCGTGGTGGTGGCTCACACCCACCAGCAATCAATACCACATACTACAAATGCAGGGTTTGGTGTCTCAAACCTGTAATCCCAGCACTGGGGAGGCAGAGGTAGGAGGACTGCTGAGTTCAAGCCTTGCCTGGCTACACAGTGAGATCAGGGCCAGCCTGCACTACAAAGCAAGACCCTATCTCAAAAGAAAGAGAGAGAGAGAGAGAGAGAGAGAGAGAGAGAGAGAGAGAGAGAGAGAGAGAGAGAGAGAGAGAAAGAAAGAAAGAAAGAAAGAAAGAAAGAAAGAAAGAAAGAAAGAAAGAAAGAAAGAAAGAAAGAAAGAAAGAAAGAAAGAATGTACTTCAGTGGTTCTGGAATCTGCCTCGCAAGCCCAAGCTCCCAAGTTCAAACCCCTGGTACCACAAACCACAATGCTGAATTTGGTGGTGCACACCTAGAATCTCAGCACTTGGGAGGCAGAGGTAGGAGGATTGCTATGAGTTTGAGGCTAGCATGGGCTACATAGTGAGTTCAGAACCAGTCTGAACTAAGAAGTGACATCTTGTCTCAAAAAAAAAAAAAAAAAAAAAAAACAGCTATTGCATTGTTTGGAAATATGGGAATAAGTTAGCAGAAGATGTACTAAAAAGTTGCAAATGGTTTACTGGAAGGGAAGGTTCAGGGGATATGAGGAAAGGAAAACTAAACAATGATTTCTTGCATTCGATAATATAATTCAAATTAAATGTGTATTATAGAAAAAATTTATTTTAAAACTAAAATATATATAATTAAAGATATTCATATTCAAAAATATCATACAGGCCACATTTACTGACTACTGCAATTTGAGTGAAACATTTTAAAAAATAGTATTAATTCCTCCTTGAAGACAAAGCAAAGAGTAAAATGTTTCTAAATAAATATTGGGGAAGGAGAAAATAGAATTTAAACTATATATTGTTTAGAAACAGGCTTGGCAGGAATAGTCAGGTGCGGTGGTGCACACCTGTAATCTAAGCATTCCAGAGGCTGAGGCAGGAGAATCACCATGAGTTTGAGGCCAGCCTGGACTACATAGTAAATTCAAACCCAGCCTGAACTAAATAGGGAGATTTTTGCACCCTCCCCCCCAAAAAAAAGAAAAAAGAAAGAAAGAAGAGAAAAAGAAATGACATTAACAAGAATACGTATAAAAATCTAAAGGGTGTAGCCAGAATAGCATTAAATACAGCCTTTCATAAATTTGCTTGAAAATAAAAATTTAGAAATAAGAAGTACCATACATTTAAATAAAGTAGAAGAAATAATACATTCAAAAGCTATTATCAGTAAGTCAAAAGCTGAAGCAAGGCTAATAAAATCTTTGGCAAGTCTGATAAGAGGAACAGAAATACAGCTCTTGACTCTCACCACTCACTCTAACTTGAAATGATTAAGCTACTTCAGTTATGGTCGGCTTGGTCTCCTTTTTAGTGGACTGTGAAGCATGACCTATCTTGATCAATACAATAGGATGGGAAGAGCGCAGGCGGACTTCTCAGAAAAATTTCCTTACTCTCAAGAAGTAGTTAGTCCCATTCTCTATTAGTCAGATTTCACGAAGAAAAGAAACGCCTGGTGTATGCAACTTCAAGAAGGAAATGGTTTGTTTGGGGCTCATGGTTTCGCATGTTGTGGTCTGTGGTTGGCTGGCTCTGATGTAGAAACATGACAGAAGGGCACGGTGGAGGGAAGCTGACCGTCTCATGGCAACCAGGAAGCTGGGAACAGGGGGAGAGCCAGAGAGAAAGGTGCCAGGGGTCAAATACAGTCCACAGCATACTGCCTCCAGCTAGACCCGACGTCTGTAGCCCCTTCAGCTCTAAACTCAGTGGACCAACTCATCAAGGAATTGAGTGCCCTAGCAATCCAATCTCCCTTCCAGATGTTTTTTGTTTGTTTGTTTGTTTGTTTTTGAGACAGGATCTCGCTTTGTAGTTCAGGCTGGCCCTGAGCTCACTATGTAGCTCAGGCAAACCTTGAACTCAGCAATCCTCCTGTCTCTGCCTCCCGAGTGCTGGGATTACAGGCGTGAGCCACCACGCCCAGCACTGTGGTATGTGGTATTGATTGCTGGTGGATGTGAGTCACCATGCCCAGCATTGTATGGGGTTACTGGGGATAGAACTCAGGACCTTGGGCTTGCGAGGCAGGCACCGGAACCACTGAGCAAAATCTCCAGCCCTTCCAGGTGTTTCTTAATCTGTTCAAATTGAAAATCAGGACTGATTGGCTTACCTCTCCTAGATACCTGGGTTGATGTTGAGAACTGCTGTAATCATGTGGCACAAAGGCAGTGCCCAGGGAATTGCAGAAAAGCGGAAGTGGAATCCTGACATAGAGACACTCTGTATCTGGACCTTTTGTTATGCAAGATAAAATGTTTCCTATTATTTAAGCCAAGTAAAATCATAACTTCCTGTTTTTTCCAACTGCATTTTAACTGATAAGAAAGAAAGAAAGAAAGGAAAGAAAGAAAGAAAGAAAGAAAGAAAGAAAGAAAGAAAGAAAGAAAGAAAGAAAGAAAAAGAAAAAAGAAAGAAAGCTAGAAATGAGAGGGAGGCCTAAGTATAAACATGTAAGTTTTTTAAAAATATAGGAAAAAAATCCCACCAGTGTACCACCACATATTAATACAATTTAGAACATCCAGGCAAGTAATCGTTTTCAAACTTCACTCCAAAATAGAGAAATTCTAACCAGATCAGTAATAATAGGAGGACAAAAATTTTGTTAGAATCTATTGTAAAAAAGGTACCAAGCCCACATGATACAGAATTCTATTAATGCTATCACTTGGGAAACCTAAATATAATATACATCAAACTTTAATAACCTATAAATATGATGTAATTTTACCAAAATCTTATTGACATTAGGGAATTTTAAATTCTATCTGGAAAAGAGGCAAAATGGTAACCAGCAAAAATCTTGAAGTTAAAAAAAGAGGAAAACATAAATTTTTATGTAGAAAAATACACTCCAAAATTACAATAGATAAAAATGCATTATTGCCAGGCGTGGTGGCTCACACCTGTAATCCCAGCACTCGGGAGGCAAGGACAGGAGTATTGCTGAGTTCGAAGCTTGCCTGGGCTACATAGTGAGCTCAGTGCCAGCCTGAACTACAAAGCGAGACCCTGTCTCCAAAAAAAAAAAAAGAAAGCATTATTGATCCAGAAATAGATAAATTGAACAATGTAACAGGAGATTCCAAAAGTAGACCTATATTTGGGAATTTAGAATGATAAAGGTAAAATTTCAAATCATTGATTTATCCCATGAATGATATTAAGATAACTTCCATATGCAAAGAACTGTTTTGTCCTTATCTTATACAAAATCCACACAATAAATTCCAAAGTTTATTAAATAAATTAAGTTTTTTCAATAATGGGAATTGAACCCAGAGCTTTGTGCATGTAGGCAAGCAGCCTGCCACTGAGTTATATCTCTAGCCCTTATTTTAAGTTTTGTTTTTTTTGAGACAGGGTCTCGCTTTGTAGTTCAGGCTGGCCCTGAGCTCACTATGTAGCCCAGGCAGACCTCGAACTCAGCAATCCTCCTGCCTCTGCCTCCCGAGTGCTGGGATTACAGGCGTGAGCCACATTGCGCTTGTGAGGCAGGCGCGAGAACCACTGAGCTAAATCTCTGGCCCATTTTAAGGTATTTGTTAAAGCATTTAAGAGTTTTGGCTAAACTCAGGAAGATTTCAAGAAGGGTAATAAATGTTACCTTTTTTAATGCTTTATGTGGAGAAAGCTTTCTTTGTGCTGCTATTATGCCACAGATTGGGTAATTTATAGTTATCAGATATAATTTGTCGATTCATCTTCTACAGATGGGGGAGACCAAGATCAAGGGGCCAGTATCTGATGGGAGCTTCATGCTATGTCAACCCATAGCCAAAGGATAAACAGAGGTTGAGAGAGGATCAGAAGGAGGCCAAACTCATCCTTTACAAAGACCATCAAGGTCTAATCACTTCTCATTAGGTGTCACTTCAACACCACTGTACTGGTAATTCTGTTTGCCAACACGGTGGGATTCTAGGGGGCTGGGGACATTCAAACCACAACATTTAAGCCAGAAACTACAGAAATTTATTTGATTGTTCAAGTCCCTGGAATGCACCAATAAAGTAGACATGCTGGCCTGACTGACCTTCTGTTTTACTGTGTATGTAAATATCTGAGCAAAAAGTATCTAAGATAGTTACATATAATAATTGATAGCATGTTAAAAAGAGTAAAAACAGTAAGGGGGAGAGTGTTCTGGAGAACCCTTGCTGAAACTTCCCAGGGCCCTTATTGTCACCTGATTTTATTTTTACTTCAAGTCTGGATTGAACCACTAAGATTTATGCCAGGAATCTTGGTTATAGGCTCAAAACAGAAGTTCCCAGAGGTGAATGTATGCACCACAGTCAGGTGCACAACCTACCCTATTTAACCACTGGGCTCTTTGGAAGAAAAAACTTCCAGTAGAGACACTAATCCTGGGGGTTCATCAGTCAAGTTCGAGACTTTAAATAGCACATAATAAATTCACTAAGAGTAGGATTCATGTAGTTTATCTTAACTAAGAGTAAAACCTGGCCATGCAGGAGTTTCACTGAAACAAATAAAACTTTTCCAGCCTCACTGTAAATCAACTCGTCTTTGAAGGACCTCAAAAACTACAAGAAATAGTGCAGAGTCAGGGAGGTAGGAAGATCATCTCACGCAGGTAGAGCCAGTAGGATGAATGACCTTCCTCACCCTTCAGTCTTAGCATCATTCTGCTCAAGGTTAAATCCCAGGGAAACAGAGTGACTTGGCCTGTGTGTTCCCTTTAGGGACCAGAGATGATGTTAAGCACTTACTCACATGGGCTGAGAATGGAAGCAGAACTTTGTCCCCATGTAAAATTAGGCAGTTACAAAACAAAGGGAAAGTCATGGTAGGTAGAGAATATTAACACACTTCATTACAATAAATTGCCAAAAACTAAGAATGCCCTATATTAACAAGGGTGCCAGGAGTATGAAACAATATATATTTTTTTGAGACAGGGTCTCGCTTTGTAGTTCAGGCTGGCTCTGAGCTCACTATGTAGCCCAGGCAAGCCTCGAACTCAGCAATCCTCCTGTCTCTG
>PVIC010002855.1:0-11135 GCA_004025085.1 Thryonomys swinderianus
GACGTGGAGGCTCACGCCTGTAATCCCAGCACTCGGGAGGCAGAGACAGGAGGATTGCTGAGTTCGCAGCGGCTTGCCTGGGCACCATAGTGAGCTCAGGGCCAGCCTGAACTACAAAGCGAGACCCTGTCTCAAAAGCAAAAAAAAAGAAAAGGAACCGATGAAGGAAATAAAATCACAAAGGATTAAAAGAGACTGTAGGGAAATATCTACCTGATCGTAGCCATACTGGGAAGTACTTTCTAAAGCATAACAAACAGGAAAGATCAAGCAGATTGCTAGCAAAATTTCAAAACTTCTGCTTGTCAAAAACATTATACAAGACTCAGAAAGATAAATGAGGAATGGGGAAAAAATCTGCAATGTGCATTGTAGACAAACCTTTATAGCCCCACTATAAAAAGTTGTTATCAACAGATACATAAAAAATAGATTGTGAGGAATAAAAATAAAAAATGATCAAGACACATAGGCAGAACTATTAACTACTAGTAATTAAAGCAAATTATATAAGAAATGATTAAATAGTCTACTTTTCATTATATTGGCAAAGTTTAAAAAATAAAAATAACCTTAGTGTTGATGAATGTGCTATGAAATGAACACCCACATATACTACATCAGTGTCTATGAGCATCTGACAATATGAATTAGGAACCTTAAAAAATTATAACCTTTAACTCAGTAATTTTACTGCAGAAAATTTATCAGAGATTCAGAAAAAGATGCAGAGAACAAGATGTTCACCACAGCATTATTTATAGGATGGAGAAACTGTAAATCACATTAAAGTCCAACAATAGGTGGACAATGAAATCAATTTTGGTACATCCAGATAATACACTATTATTAATAGTAGCTATTAAAATCCTACTTGTGAAGACCATTTAGTACCATGATCCATCTATTTAAAAAGAAATATAACAAAATTTCAAAGGCAAACTGTGGTGGGAGGGTTAAAAATGGTTTTTATTTTCTTTATTATGCTCTCCACCTTCAAAATGTTCTGTGCTTTATCTATGCTACATGTGCAATAATAAATACATGGGCATTCCTTCTAATTTTCAAAAAAGCAAACCAAAACTCAGCTCTCCTTCTTTTCTCACAACTGTATTTGTCATTAGTTCCTTCCTGCAGTTGACAAGATACTCGGGAGCCGCCTCCAACTCCCCCTTTCCTGTCCCATCCAGCTCTCCCTTGCCCTTCCTCCTACTTCCTTACTTTACTTTAGATTCGTGTTACCTTGTGGCTAGACATGGCAGCCCCCAGGTGTCCTGGTTTCTAGTTCCCCAAGCCCATGCCTGAACTCTCATCCAATTCAGCTTCTTACGTGTTCCTGCCAGATAAAGTGAAGATAGAGCTCTGTTAGTGTTTTGCTCTGGAACTTTCAGTGCCCCTCCAGTTCCTAAGAATCAAATCCCAACATCCTTTATCTGGATTACAACATAGGACCTACCAAAATAGGAAAAGATTTGGATTATAATTATCATGGTCCTCATTTTTGTATATAAAATTCTGAGGCTGCCCCACAACCCATCCTCCTTTTTAAAATATTCTATTAAACTGCTTCATTCCTGGACTTAATCTCCCCTTCTATCCGTATCTACCACTTAAGTTTCCACCCAAACTAATTTTTCTGCTCGCTTTTCAATGACACACTCAACATGTCGAAGGTGCTGAGTCATAGCTGTGGTACAGATGCTGTCAGACCTGGACACAAGCCAGCACCCCAGGACTCTGGCCTCGGAGAGTCTCTCTTCCACTATAACTTTCTGATTCTCCCTTATTTAAAGGATGGTGAAGGGGCTATGACCTGAAAAAAAAAATCAATGACTCTCCACTAATAAAGGGTCTCATGCGGTAAATGTGCTCTTGGGAAGCTAGCTCCTGCCCTTCCCCAGGCTTTTGGCCTGATGCCTTGGAGTGATTTACTCTGCGGTAACATGATGGAGCCTCCACCATGGAAGGGAATTAAATAAAAATGCAATAAAAGAGGACAAAATCAATCTGCTTACAGTTTTGTTTAATAAAAATTCATGAAGGACGGATAGGCAGGCCTATAAGCGATGTACCAGTTCTGCCAGGGGTTGGCTGGGGACACCCACTCAGGCCTCAGCCTGGGGCGGGGGCTCAGCTAAAAGCTGGCTGCACAGACCTGCCACTGTGCAGACTGCTGCAGGCTGAGTCCTTGTGCCAGGCCATGGGGCCAGGTCCACCTCACTGAAAGAGAGGCAGCCAGGAAAGACCATGTTGGGTGGAAGCATTCTCTAAAGCTAAAGGAGGAACTAAGATCTTTTTAATGAGATTCTTCTCTCTAAACACCAAGCAGCTCTTGTGTTCTGGAATGACCTAAACTGACTCTCAAATCTGACCAAATATGCCTTGCAGTGCAAAGCATCTTCTATCCACAAAACTTTTCTATACCTCATGTGGCTATGTGTCACATCTTTGGACGGCAGTACCACATTAGAATTCCAATGATTCACTACAGGGGTGAGCACACTACACTTAATGTACTTTAGCCTGCAGGCTGTGTCAGGCCTTCTATTTGTAAATAAAGTTTTATTAGCACACAGCCACGTACATTTGTTCACAATACAACCTATGACAATTTTTGCACTGCCGTGAGAGTTGAATAGTTGTGACAGAGGCCTAAAAACCTCCAGAAGTATTTCATCCCTCTAAAAGCTTTACAGACCTCTGATTACCTGGAAGACTGTCACTCGCCTGCCATACTATTTCATTTGCCCATTCACCAAAAACATCATAAGTTCTCACATGCCACATAGACAGACTTTGGAGAGAGCAGAGATGAAGAAATTTGAGCCCTTGCTTTTTACAGGTCTGTCTTAGTTTCCTGCTGTCATAAAGCAAATCACAAGCTTAGAAGTTTAAACCAATGCCCATTCACTCTTCCACAGTTATGAAGATTAAAAATCCAAATGGAGTACAAATTCCCCAATGTTGTGTATGATTGTGAACTGTATATAAAATGTACCAATAAAGAATTCAATTAAAAAAATCCAAATGGAATCATCTGGAATCTCTATTCAGTGTCTCATAAAGCAGAAGTTAAGGTATTGGCCAGGCCGAGCTCTCATCTGGCCACTCAGAGGAAGGATTTCATTCCAAGTTCTCTGAGCTTCTTGACAGAATCTATTTCCTTCCAGCCCTAGATCTGAGGTCCTGACAACCTTGAGGAGCATCAGGCAGGGGCCACACTCTGCTGCTAGAGGACCCTATGTCCTGGCTCACATGATCTCTTCATCTTCAGACAAACAATAGCATGCTGCAGCTTTCTGCTTCAGGTCTTTCTGACTTCCCTTCCTCAGCTTCTAAGGGCTTGTGTGATTGTACTGAATCCACCTATCATAGATAACTCAGATGACTCTAATGTAAGAGCAATTTGCCACATATGATAAAATATAACCATGGAAGTGGCTTCTCCTTATGATCACTCACAAGATCTGGATATGAGGGTATGGAACATCTTTGAGGGACATTTTAGGATTTCCCCTTACCATGAGGATGAAGTAGTGAATTTGGTAGGGTGGGCTAACTAGCCATAACCAACATATCTCCAATTTCATTACCTGGTAACTTCCACCCTGGACAGTTATGTGAGAGTCAACATAAATCTTGGCCTGAGCTCTGTGAGTGCCAGAGGTGAATGACAATGGAAATGCAGCTCCTGCCCCCCCCCCCACCAGCACGGGGAGCATCTTTGTCTAAATGGTCTTTGTGGACACTATGGGGCCTTGCTCATCCTTGGGTCCTCCCCTTCCAAGCCTGGGCAGAGCCAAAAAGCGATGATCAGCCTGGGCTCCTGCTCCTGAGCTTCCAGTTGACCCCAAGCTTCCTCCACTGGTTTCAAAGGCTCAGCTGTCTTGCCCTGGTCTCTTAGAGGAGGGAGCCTGTTAAGACAGATTCCCGGGGGCTGGAGATTTAGCTCAGAGGTTCCAGCTCCTGTTTTGCAAGCGCAAAGCCCTGAGTTCGATCCTGGTAACCACATACAATGCTGGGCGTGGTGAGTCACGCCCACCAGCAATCAATACCACATACCACAGTGCCATCGTGGTGGCTCATGCCTGTAATCCCAGCACTCAGGAGGCAGAGACAGGAGGATTGCTAAATTGGAGGCTTGCCTGGGCTACATTCAGTGAGCTCAGGGCCAGCCTGAACTACAAAGCGAGACCTGTCTCAAAAAAAAAAAAAAAAAAAAATGCCGGGTGTGGTGGCTCATGCCTGTAATCCCAGCACTCGGGAGGCAGAGGCAGGAGGGTTGCTGAGTTCAAGGCTTGCCTGGGCTATATAGTGAGCTCAGAGCCAGCCTGAACTACAAGGTGAGACCCTGTCTCAAAAAAAAAAACATAGATTCCCGGATCCCACCCACAGAACATGCTACTCAGGAGGGCTCGGGTGGGAGCAGGTGAGTGTGCATTTCCATTTCCAATACATTCACACTGAGGCCCACGGGGCTGGCTCCTGGCCCCGGGTCCACACAAAGACAGACTGTCTCAGCTCTCCAGCCCTCTCCACTGGAGGTTGAAACCTCTTCAAGGGCAGCCTCAGGGCCATGCACAGGTGTGGGGTTCAGTCAATACATATAGATTTCACTGAATGGAAGCAGTGAAGGGTAGATGTTGGCTGACTCTAGAATCCCACAAACACCTGGTTCCTTTCTGTTCAGACCCATTAAGTTAATGGGAAACTCAGGGGCACGGGAAATGTAAGATGTGGAGCTGAGGTAAGGCTTGACAGTGTTAACTTGAGAAAATTGCCTTTTAAACTGTCAGAAGTGACAAAAATAATAATCATGGTAGTGACCACTAATAAAGCCCCTGCTCTGTGCCAGGTATGGCTCCGAGTCCCTTGTGCAGCCATCCCAGCAGGGCCATGAAGTGGGGCCTGTGGAATCCTTATTTACCTCAGGAAGATTTAGACACACAGATCTCAGCCCAGAATGCTATGAAGTTCCAGGTTTCAGGCCCACAACTATATGCCTGGACACCCTGCCAGCATCACGGCCCTACCGAGTCCTTCCCTGAAAGACAGAGAAAGATGATGGTCAGAAGCACTCATGCTTGGGAGAATGAAAGTCCTCATCTAGAAAGAAAATTGGATCTGTGACATCAAAGGGTCTGATTCCCAAATCGCTGCCGGCTCTAATCCAGGTGCATGAACTTGGGTGATCCTTTAGTGCCTCAGTTCCACGACCTATAAAACAGAAAATAATGATTTCCTCCTGCGGAGATATTGTTGAATTAAATAACAATTTATGCAACATGCCTGGGGCAGCCCCTGTCCCTCAGCAAGGGTCTAATACATTTTACCTGCTCCCCGGAGCAGTCACTTCCCCGGTGTGTACAGCAGAGTGACAACTCAGAGCTCAATTTAGAAGCTCTGCCCAACAATACTGGAGCAGAGAGGGGAGAGAAAGCAAGAGGCAGATGCAGAAACATACAGAGGTCATTGCTGCAGTTGCCAGGAGCCTCCATCAGGAGGTGGGAAGGAACAAGGATACAGAGCTCACAGGCTCTGCAGCCTCTTGCAGAACCCGCCCGGAAGGGCCCACCGCAAACATCCACGTCACTGGCAAGGAGTCGTGGGCTGTCTTGGAAGCCTTTACTCAGGAAAGGGCCATGCCTAATTTGGACACCCAGGAGTGAGCCACACCTAAGATGCCACACTGTGCCCAACGACTGCAGTTTGCTGAGAGCCTCATCCCATCTGCCTGGAACTTGGGAGGTTCTCCATGAGGCCCGCCAGGCAAATCTACACAGTGGCTACTGGAGAGAGGCCTCCTGAGTCTGGCATCCCAGTGCGAGCAGTCACTAGCAGCTCCCTCTCCTTCCCTGAGCCTCAGTTTTCTCATCTATAAAATAAGAATGACAAAAATGTCGACTATACTCAAGGGTGTTGTGTAGATGCATGCTGAGCCTTTAGCAGAATTGCTAATTACAAAATAAGCTCTTATAAGTACTATCTGCTGGTGCTATCCTTGTTGTTTTGTTATTATTATACATACATCTGAGGGATCATAAGTTAGTTTTTTTTTTTAAAGAGGAGACTTCAGTTTTCTCGTTTGTAAAATGAATAGATTATTCATTTGGCATGTAGCCCCCTAAGATCCTTCCCATATTTAAATGCAATGCAATATGGCAAATACCTAGCACAGAGTACATACTCTATAAATGATAAGGATGATATTCAGCTGGAAGCACGAGAGGCCTTATGGTTAGAATCATCAGCTGTCCTTGCTTGCTAAGTGTTTCTCAGGCTTAGTGCTTCCTGGAAATTTCATGTCACCCAATCCAGGACAACTGGTCAACCTACAGCAGCCTACCAGGATGTGGCCTTCCTTGCTCCCCAAGGGTACGCAGGGAGACCTTCTACCTCATGTCAAGCTGCCTCTAGAGGTGAGGCGAGGCTCTGGGCTGCCTTCAGAGTCTATGTAGTCACAGATTCCAGGGCCAATGTTCTTCAGACAAAGGGGATTCAGCAAAGCTCAAAGAAGTTCAGAGTCTGAGCCTAGATTCAGGCTCCCAAGGCGACAAACCCCAGACCAGACTGCAAAACAAGAGGCAGAGCCAAGGGGAAATGGAGATTGCCTATAGAATCTGGCTGGACTGGGAGAAGGGAGACAATGGTGCTCTCCTGTGATGAATAATGCAGGGAGAGGAAGCCAGGGGCAGGAGGAGCTGCCACCGGCTGGCCAGCCTGTTCCCAGCCTGGCTGCTGCTGAGCAGGAAGCCTCTCAGCTGAGCCTGGGAAGCAGTTATCACTGGTGGGTGATTAAGTTACTAATCCTTCAGGGAGAAGACATTTAGAGGCCCATATTAAAGCAGTGCGAGGCAAAATTACATTCCGTTTCAATTTAGTTTAGCAATTCCCGTGATTTAGTTAAATGAAAAGCAATTGTTCCAATTAATAGTATTGAATGTTATTCATCAAAAGTGTCAAAACAGCTCTGTAGCTGCATTTATAACCCATTCTCTTGTCAGAGATATGGATAATTCCCTAGAATAGTATGAGGAACTGGTAGGGCATGAGGGCTTTGGGGAAAAGGTCAAAGTCAGAGGGGTATTTACAGGCACTGGTGTACACACGTGTAGTCATGTTCATGTGGCCCATGAGCATGGACAGATGTATATGGGCACACATTCCTTAAAGGCAGACAGATCCCAGTGCACCTAAGTGTACATATTTATATGTGCTTAATATGCATGAGCCAGTATACCTGCATGACAGCATATGTTTGTGTTCGTGTTTTCCTTGGTATGTATGCATTTATGTGCAAATATATACAAGTGCCTGATGCACCTATTTATGTGTATATGTAATTTAATCCACACAAGTATTTAGATAGTTGTATATTCGTATGTGTAGATGTGCATGCAAATTATACTGAAGATAAGTTGCTATTCAAGGGGACATACTGTGGGGTACATTCATACATCCATGTCTCTAGGTATCAAAACAAAAAAGGAAAGGAGTTTGCTGCTTTGTTGGCTTAAGAGCAGACCCATCTGTTTCCATCCTTGTGTCATAACGAATGATTTGTCTTATCCCTGGAGTTCTGCCATTCAAAAGTAGCTCTCATAAGGTCTGAAACTTTTTCTGTCATTTTCTCTGCTATGTTCTCAGGATCCAAAAGAGATCCTGGCCCAGAGTGAGCTTCCACAATATACCTTGTTAAAACAGATTAATAAATAGACAGAGATGGATGGTTAGGTAGATGGGTGGATGAAGAGAGGGGGGAATAGGAGGATAGACAGATAAGAAAAGGGTTGTAGATTGTAGATTGCACAAATCAGTGGATTTATAAATGGATAGATATATTAGTGAGGGGGTAGATGAGGAGAAGATGAATGGGAGAATGGACAAATTAAGGGTCTTCCAGGTCTCCTAGTATGGGATGGATTCCCCACAGTCATCTCCTCAGTCTGAATCCCTAGTTTCTATGGACTTCAGTATCAATTCTATAACAGATCCTTGGAAAATTCCATTCTGGCCAGGCAGTGAGCTCAGAGGGCTTACAAGTTGCCAGAGTCAGTCGAGGCAAAATACAGTATTGCAGAGCTAAGAGCAGAAAGGGAAAGGACTTCTTTGGAGAAGTTGGGAAACGACTAGCATTGCTCAGCTAACAGGAAACTGGCCTGGCCAGGCAGGCCCTAGAGAATGCAAACCAAGAAGGCCCCGGAGGGGCTTACATACTCTCAAACTGGGATTCCTACATCTTATTTCCCTGTCTCATGGCTCTGGGCAGCAGCCACCAGCTCCTGGCTCTATCCCAGCCTACCCTTCCCTGTTCCTGGTCCCCTCCATATCCCTGCCGCCCACCTATAGCACAGGAAGCTACGATGTGTCTCTGTCCAGATGCTGACACAGTTCATCATCATCCCATGACCACAACTAAAATGATATGGAAACACAGACATGGCTTTCCACCTCCACTGTCCGCACTTCCCACAGTGCCTTGGGCCTTCGCTATGTGGAGCTGACAGACCCTGGAGAGGGGGCCCCAAGCAGGCTTCTTTGTGTGGCTGCCGGTCCTCCCACAGACGTTTGTGAGCTGTGGCAGGGTTCAGCCTGGCCCTCCTGCTGTCAGGGCCCGCCCTCTAGTGGCAGATTCTGTCCCATATGCTGCCCCCACCATGGCACCAACTGGGAGCCCGGTGTCCCCTCAGCCAGCCTTAGCCAAGAAAAGACCTCAGAGTCCTTGTAGAAGCTCTCCAGTGGCTGCACGGGTCCCCTCCCTGCTACAAGAACCCACACACACAACCCATGCCTTGCTGCCCAGAGTTGTGGTACACTCCACAGTTCCAGGCTGTCCATGCAAGCGTTGATCCATCAGAATGGTGATTAAGAGCAAAGAGGAAGTGTTAGGATGTGATCCCTGAACCCACAAGGCTCATAAAGACAATAGCTAGAATAGTGGCAACAGGCACCCGGAGGGCGTCCTGTCTATTTCGGGGAGGCCTCGAGCATGACTGGCCAGCTCCAAGGGCATCCTGGGGCTCATTAATCTGTGTGGGAGTGACAGAGGCAGGATGAAGGGTCCAGGAGGCCTTCCGCCAGCCATTTCCTCTCAGCCCTCTAGCTCCGCTCCATACTCCACACAGAGCCCCAGGCCTGGCCTCCAGAGACCCAGTCTTGCCAACTCTCCACGGTACACCAGCTACCTTTCCTCTGCTTTCAAAGTCTTTCACTGAGAGATTAGAGACCCTGGCCTTTCTGGAACCCAGTCTTTGTTCTTTCTTCAAGGATGGCAAAGGAAGAAGTGAAACACCTCTGGCTGAGGCAATGGAGAAACTGCCTTGAAATGTCCTTCTGGTGCTTGTTCCCACGGCCCAGCCTTGGAGCCTGGGAGTAGCAAAAGGTTAATTGCTACAATGTTGGGTCCAGCAGTGGGCCAGAGCCAGAAAGTTGATTGTCAGCTACTAAATATCCCACTCTCCTTTTTTCTCCCTCTTTCTTTTCCTCCAACTGTTAAACTGGTAGGTTGAAACTGCCCATCATGCAAGGAGTTACATCCCAGAAATGAGCAAACACTGTAAAATAACAGCAAGACACACAAGACACCCCCTTCTTATTTGTAAACTGAAAATCAGACACTATGAGAACTTGCTTGGAAACTGCTATCCATGATAGTTCTAGGGTCACAAAGCCGTGGAACTATATTCCAGGTGTGTTGTTCCCAGTACATTTTCCAACAGTAAAATGCAATAATACCCATGGAATTGTTGTGAAAATGGAATAGAAGCACTTGGATCATTGAGACCACAGTAGGATCTGCCTGACAGTAAGTATTCATTAATACAATTATTACTATCATCATCATTTTCATACAACATTTTGAGGATAAAATGAAGGTTGTAAAACACTTGTGTTACTTTTTTCTTACAATTTTTTCCAATACTACGAACCTAAAGTGTTCCAGTGCTCCTTCCACCTCACCTGTGCCCCAGCCTAAGCCTGATGCTTGGCAGGTAATAAAAACCTAATGAATGGCAGGCGACTAATGAGAAACCTTAGAAGTTTTAGGGACTATGACACTCCCATCCCAATAAGGGAGCCTCGTCCTTTCCTTTAACATGGAGAACACTTCAGAGAGGTAGCACCAGGGAGAACCTGAGATTCTGTG
This sequence comes from Thryonomys swinderianus, assembly GCA_004025085.1. Classification (NCBI taxonomy): domain Eukaryota; kingdom Metazoa; phylum Chordata; class Mammalia; order Rodentia; family Thryonomyidae; genus Thryonomys; species Thryonomys swinderianus. The sequence continues at coordinate 10,148 of PVIC010002855.1, forward strand.
TCCTTTCACCTTCTCAGAGAAAGGAGAACTTCACTGGTCTAGAGTCATGTCAAAAACAAATATCGAGGTCAAGACCTGTGGGTGAATGGAGCATACCATCTTTGTTCTTCGACCCCAGAAGCCCACTGCCAGCTCCCCTGTATCTGCTCAGTGAATCATGTGATGAGACAACTCCACAGCAAAGAGCGATATCCCAGGGAGAGGCAGAGACAAAACAGTGAAGACTCATATGGGCTCAAGTCTATCTTGGTACAGCCACAAACAAAAGCTTCCGTTTCTTTGTGTCTGTTTCTGCCTCCACAAAGGAGAATAGTCATACTGACACCAAAATGCTACAGGAAGAGTTTATGTGGTATTGAAACTATTTTTTTTTGTTTTTATCTTTGTCATTGCAATCATTATTGTTTAGTCTTCTTTATCACTATCTAGAGGTTTTACCTGGAGATCCTCCTGCTGAAAAAATAAGTGATCCTAATAGGACTATTTATTCCTTATTAGCCAAGCAGAACCCTATACCCAAGAAAGCAAAATCCTCCCTTTCAGTTACACATGTAAGCCTGTCGCTAGGCTACACACAGGACTTTAATTCTGTGGCTCTTTCCTAAGGCCAGCTAGCAAAAAGCCCAACAGCGAAGTAACATCACCAAACAGTAACTGATCTGTACAAGGACAAGAGGCTGTGAACAAAAGGCAAATCCTGAAAAACCTCAGGTCTTTTGAAAAAAAAACCAAAATGATGAAGGTCTTGAAAAGAGAATTCGCAACCCTTCCCAGCATGTATGCTATTGTTCATATGCGTAGATGTACATCATGTGGCTGCACATATATATACTTTAGCAGATGTATATTTCCTGTGGGTTTCTTTTGCATGCACATGTACTAGTGGCTATCTTACTTCTTGAGAGCATGTATCCAACAGAATGGGCATGGGTATGTATGTGTACACACCTGTGTGCAGCCCTGAGCCTTTGTATGCCTGTGCATGCTA
>PVIC010002855.1:20008-73852 GCA_004025085.1 Thryonomys swinderianus
GGCGGAACCACGAGGCTCCTCATGACTCGGCCTCTGCCAACATCTCGCATGTGGCTTCTGGCCCACATGGTACCAATTCCACGGTCCTGCCCTTGTTTCTTCAACTACGTTAAGCTTTATCCTTCCATGGGATCTCTGCCCGGTCTCAGTCTGCAGCCTCATACACAGGGCCCCATCCCACCTACCGCCTCCACAGGGGGCGGGGCTCAGCTGCTGGCAAGGAGGAGGCTTCCTATTTCATGTTCTTGTGAGTGTGTGCCTTTTCCTGCCACTTCCCCAGGTGCAGTTTTCATGCTGTACCTCTTTGTTTACTGACCTCCCTCCCCAACAAGTCTGTGAGAACAAGGTCCACATTGAGGAGATTCCAATTCTGCGTCAGTCTTTGACAAACTCACCGCTAAACCCCAGGCGCCTACCACAGTGCACATCATGGAGCCAGTGTACAGAAAACGGGGTGGGGTAAGGAAGAGAGAGAAAAGGGGTAAAACAAAGAGGGAGGGAGAAAGAGAGGGAGAAAAAGAGCAGTTGGAGGAAGGAAAAGTTGCAATCAGTTATGATGAGGGGTGGAGATAAAAGAGAAACAAGTGTACTAGGGAAACAAGAGGGTCCCCAGCCCAAAGAATCCCAGCAACACCTAGAAGTACATGTTCAATGGGCCACAGCAAGATAATATGAAGGAAGGAACAGCCACAGGAGCAAATGGGTGTCATGGACAGTTCGTGTCATTCTGAGAGGGTGGTTTTGGTCAGAGCCGGTGTGATCTGGGGTCCAGCAGCAGAGGTAGGGAGGAGACAGTCCTGGTGACCACAGTTACCTGTGATGCTCCACTGAACAATTACACAGACATTCTTGGCTCATGACCCAGAACTTCAGATGCCAGGAAGGTGGCCTTGAACCCTGTTGTAGGCTAATTCTCTCAAAATTTGTATGTTGAAAATCCTAATCCTCTGTCTCTCAGAATGTGACCATATTTGGAGACAAGGCCTTTATAGAGGTCACTGGAGTTAAATAAGACATGAGAGTAAGCCCAACCCTAACATGGCGGGTGTCCTTATAGGATGAATACAGACATTGGACACAGTTACCACAGAGGAGAGGTGAGCTGGACGCACGGTGACAGTGTGCCTGTTGACAGCCAAGAAGAGAGAAAAAACCAACCCTGCTGACACTTTGATCTCAGACTTGGAACCAGGAGAGAAAATCGATTTCTGTTGTTTAAGCAAAGTACTTTGTGGTGCTCTGTAGCAACCCAAGCGAACTCACACGAATCCCAGCCCGCTGACCCAGCGAACATCTTGACAATGTCCTAGGAAGGGCCCCGAGAGGCTCGGGGCAGCCACTGGGGAAGGAGCCCATGTGTTGACCTCTTTCTCCTCTGACCTCGCCAAGGGGAGCACAGAGAAACATGAGGGGGCAGAGCCTTGGGGATCAGACCAAACTGGTTTCAAGTCCTGGCTCTGCCACTTTCTCACTATTTGACTTCAGACAAGTTACCCAGTTTCCCCAGCACTCAGATTCCTTGTCTGTAAGATGAGACCAATAATGCTAACGTGCACATGGGAATGTTGCAAGAATTCAAACAGATTAATGAATAGAAGTCTTCTAGCCCAACACTGATTGCAATACTGATGGGTAATGTTACTATTTTGTGAGTAGAATGCTACTCCATATTTTTATACTTTTTAATGGAAAAATGAGCCCCTGACTCCCGAAGCCACTGCTATTGCTCCCTTGGCCACTAGCTGCAGAGCCCTGGGGACTCATGTGACTTTTAGGAGTCTTGCTTCCCCTGTGTATATATGGAGAGAAGGAACCGCCACTATATTCAAGCCCAACTCCCCATTTGCAATTCGATCCCGAGCTGGAAAAGGGCGAATCTGCATCCCCCCATAGACCCACAAGTGAAGTGAGCCCAAGCCTTCCTTCCCTCTAAGCTAGGGTGCATTTGCTCCCCCAATTGCCCCAGCCTGTTTCAGATTCTTCCCTCAGCAAATCAGGGCAATAAATATGGTCTGAAGCAACTCCAGCTATTACAGCCTTAATAAATGGGTTACCATAGTGGCAAATTCAGACAGAGAGAGCATCTTTTCAATAAAGGCTGAGAGGGTTATTAATAACATTAATGTAGTGCCTCTTGGAGTCACAGTCTCGCGGAGAGGGACTCTCACCCTCCTCTCTCCCGGCCCATCCCTCCTACGACTGGCCAACAAAGCTGGCCTACTGTGGTCTCTGTGGGGGTGTGACCTGTCTGAGACAGAAAGCCCCTGGCTAGAGCGAGGTGGTGGGGGTCAGGAGGCTACTGGGCAGAAGTCCGTGAGGGCTCAGGCTTCCAGTCTGCCTACCCAGTTCCCTTCCTGGCACCCTGCCCCCAGGCTTGGTGAATGGAATCCCATGAGATGGAAGTTGAGAGGACGGTTCTTGAAGGTGGACAGACCTGAACTCAAAGCCCAGCTGAATTCTTATTCAGAACCAACCTGGTTGAATTACTTCACTCTGCAAAGCCCCTGACAGTTTCATCAACTTACCCTGGTTTCACATTTCCCATGTCACAGGCCGTGCGGCCCTCAGAGTAACTCACCAAGTCCCTCTAACTCTTCACTTTCCACAAAGCCAGTGGCAAAGTTAAATCACTATTAAGTGAGACCAATCAATTCGCAACAGAAATAGAACACGTCACTTTTGGACCTGGCATTTAATGGCCCATAGGAGACTCCAAAATCCTCCTTCACCTTATAGTCCAGATACCTGGTGTCCTACTAGCCTGAGACTGTGAGTAACTGAAACTTCGTGCTTTTGGCCCAACCCTAAAGAATAGGGAACGTGTGCAAAAACCACAAATCTTGTGGGCCATGGACATAGTTCAGTAGTAGAGTGTTTATGTAGTGCGCCCAAGCCTAAATTCAATCTATGGTACCACCAAAAAAAGATAAAAATAAATAAAGCTGGGCTACTTAAGGGGTCATAAATTTTTCTAGCTTCGAAAGTTGCAATAGGCAGTTCCTATGGCAACTGCTCAACTCTGACTCTTCGGGCCAAAAGCAGCCTGGACCACACATAGACAGACAGGCACGAGTGTGTTCCAATAGGATCTGATTTAGAAAAACAGACAGCCAGCAGGATTCAGCCACGGGCTGTGTATAATTTGCTGACCCTTGCTTGATATCAGCGTAGACATCAAATCTACGCTGACTCGCCGGTCTTTATCCCTTCCGATATCCCACACCGTTTACTCCTTTATCACACACTTTTCCCCAGGGTCAAGTGAGCAGCTCCAAGTCAGTTGCCTACTGTGTCACTGCGTCCCCCAAATGCATGAAATTGTCTGGAATAGAGTGGATGCTCAGTACATTTCCTTAAATAAAAACTGCTATATCATCAACTTTAAATGATTATAATCTCGTCTCCCATAATAGCATAAGTAAGTCACTTAACCTCCTCGAGCCTCAGTTTATTCGACTGTAAAGTGAGTGAAAATAACAGGACCAACCTTTCCCATGTTGCTCAGGGCACGCCTGTTAGGTACCTGATGGACAGTAAGCAACTGTAAGTGCTAACTGCTTTTTGTTTGGTTTGATTTGGTTCTTTACTATGTCTGGAGCAATTGCCTACTAAGCCCAAGTCTGCAGGGGCCTACTGCCCACTCATAGAGTTCTCTGCTGTGAAATGGCGGTGCAGCTGCTGAGGGTCAGTGCAAACTTCCATGGCAGAGAGGCTGCTCCTAGTGCCCTGTGAGACCTGGTGAACAATCAGCTAAATCTGCTGGCTGTCTGATTTTGGAAGTTATGTTTGGTTGGAACACAGTCACAGTCCTCTGCCTAGGTCTGTGTATGACTGCTTTCAGACTGTGGTGGCAGAGTCAGGAAGTTTCACTGGAGGCCGTAGGTCCTCAAAGGCTAAAACAATCATTAGTTACAGAATACAGTAACACCCTGTCCTCTAAATGACTGTGGGATCGAGAAGGGCAAGGTTAAGTGGTCTTTCTCTCATAGGCTTGCATTTGTGTCCCTGGTTTTCAAGATCCACTTGCAATGACTGACAGTTTCATTTTGTAAGATTTTACTTTGTAAAACTAACCCCAATATTACCTGGGGAGCTTTTTAAGTCTGAGTACTATCAGGCAGTACAGTCTATCTTGTCTACTTGTGTCCGACCCACAGTGGAAAAGGTTTCTGAGGCCCTATTACGCTAGAGTGAATAAGTCGGATTTATACCCTGGTGACAGTCAGTCTAACAGACAACAAACATTGCACAGCACAAAGACAGTGTGGTGAGAAGGCGTGGAGTGCTCCGAGAATGACAGTGAGACCACTGACCCATCCTTACGGGATATATACCTAAAAATGTCCACAGGGAAAGTTCAAGGATTCAGGACACAAAGACATCTCATTAGAAGACTCTCTTGGCTGATGCAAACTATGGGTTCACTGATTTCTTGATCATGGAAAGATGGATAAGAAGCAACATTCCTTAAATATCTACCATATGCCAGAATCTATGCTTAAAATTTCCCCCTTATCATCTGAGCCCAAGGGAAAAGCAGGAACCAGAGCTTTTCTCATGCTTCTGCCAAACACAGAGAGCATTCCAGAGAGGCCACGCATCTGCTACAACCATCAAGAGGTGGCCCAGGATTCTACCCCACAGTTTGCCTTTTCTGTCTGTTCCACCATGTTGCCCCCACCTCAGCTGATTGTGACTCTACCTCTTGAAAAAATCATGTAATTTACATTAGTCCACTCGCTGCTTCAGGAAGTTGAAGACCTTCAGGAAGTTGAGACAGTTACGCCATGCATCCCCTCACTCATTCATTTGTTACACAAATGTACGAAGCCACTGTACAACAGATGTGATTCCTGCCCTCAAAGGGTTTATAGTGCATGGCACTCAGTAAATGCTCAAAAGTACATGTGGAACAACTAATCTCCCAAATGCCCTGCGAGACTTTGGGTTCATTCTGCCCAAACTGTTTCCACAGCACACCAACCAAGCAAGAGAAAAGGCTTATTCCAGGCAACTAAGGATCACGTATCCTTATCGTTTGCCAGCTATGTGACATTGGAAAAGTCACTTCATCTCTTCGAACTTAAACTTTTCACCTGTGCCATCAGCATGGTATTAACCACACAGAGTGTCACGGGGTGACATGAGCTAGTGCTTTGTGCAAAACAGCATGGGGCTTCAGAGGATGCCAAGGCAGCAGGCAGGAATCTTAGCAGCTAATATTTATCAAACACATGTTCAGTACTGCACATAGTGCTTGGCATGCTGTACATCAGCTCTCTACACCCAGCCACTGAACCAGGAACCAGGACTAATGCAGTCAGAGTACAACGGAGAAAATGGACAGGAAAAGAAAGGTAGGGGAACTTTTCCAAAGGCCCACCGTTGCTAAGCAAGAGTTCAGTCAATACGCATCCAATAAATCCTAGCTTGCTTCCCTTGCCCCTTCCTGTGGCTGCTAAAGAAAATCTGCCTAAACTAGTGTGGCTGCCGGTTCCAAAGTCCCCACTTATTTCAGGATTTTCTTTGATTGCCCCCTAGAATTTCACCAAATCCCCCACACCCAGCTCCCTGGGGACAACATCAAAACAGAGAGGTCACGAGGCTGAGGCCCGGAGGCTCATTTCTGTTTTGCCTCAAGCAGTCCCGCTTCCTCTGCCTTCCATGAACCATGGCTGCTGCTTCCTCTTCCTGTTCCTCTCCTTCTCCTTCTCCTTCTCCTTCTCCTTCTCCTTCTCCTTCTCCTTCTCCTTCTCCTTCTTCTCCTCCTTTTTATCTTTTTCAGGAAGCTAACAGGACAACAGCTCATCCCACATGTCCTCTGACCTCCATCACCCTGTGAGGACGCCTGACCTAGTCACAGGGATCTTTCCTCCAACGTGCTCAGAAACTGGAACATGGATTGCTGAGATCGGAGCCCTGCGTGGGCCTTAGAAATGCTGCCCTCTTCCTAGCAACCTCCAGGCTACTGCACTCCACCGCATGAGCAGGGTGTGAGCTCCCCACCACCAGAAAGGCTGCTTCCGGAGCGTCCACCACTGAGCGCCTTTGCCAAGTCGCTGACCTCATGGTGCCTCGGTTCCCTCATTTACAAGCTGTGAGCAAAAGCACCAGCTTGCAAAAAATTTCTCTTGGTAACAGAGAAAGAGCCTAATTTTTCTGCTGCAGAAAGAAAATAGTAGTGGTTGTTAGAGCTCAGAACTCTGTTCAAATTTAGCTTTCGTGTAATAATATTAGAAACAAAAATAATAACAATGAGATTGCTAACAAGCTATGCTACATACTCTAAGTCCCTTTTGTGCCATTTTCTCTTTTTCTATTCATATCAATACTCTAATTCTAATGTAGCCCCATTTGTGTTCCGCAGGAATCTACAGCACAGAGAGACCAAGCAATTTGCCCAAGATCACACAGCCAGTGGGTCACAAAGGTGGTGTGCAAAGCCAGGCTTTTCCTGTCCTACATCTAGAGAGCCAACCTACCTGTCTACACCCCCACAGGCCTGGACCCGCCCTCAGTCTTCCCAGCCACATCCGCCTGAGGGCCCAGTCTTCCTGGATCCAGCCCTCAGCACCTTTCATGTCCAGCCTTTGACCCCCTCCTTCTGCTTCCTGAGTCCATGCCCGCGAAGTGACCCACTCCTTGGAAGCCCCCGCAAAGCCCTCAGCCTGACCCCCACGTAATGAAGGGAATTAATATGGTCGAGCCTCCAGCCCAGCCGCGCAGCTTCCCAGCAGCCCGGCCAGGCCTTTAATTGATTAGGCCATAAAGCCTGGGCACTAAATTGAAAGGAGCCGCACTAATTCTCTTTTATGTTAAATTTCTGTCTTTCCCCTTTATCGAATCCCCCGTCCAATGTTCTGTTCCCTCCCCATCGTGGGCTTGCTGTGGGCCTGTTTTTTCCATGCACAGATTAAGTACCTAATCAAAATCTTGTCTCCCCTAATGGCATAAAATTGAAAGATAGATATTGCACTTTACACAGCTGATTAAACACTCGAATGTGGCTAAATGCTTAAAGGGCTTGTTACATTAACTAACTCTGTCATCTGCCCACTGTCTTATAATTGCGTGTGCTCGAGCTGTTCTGGGGGAGGCACAACAGGATGGCGGTGAGGCCACCTCCACTTCGGGGTTCCCCACAGCCTTCCTGCCAAGAGCCTCCTCTGCCATGGCGGGGCTGGCGCACACAGTCAGAGCTGGACATGGGTGGCAGGAACAGGGTGTAAAACTCCCTCTGCACCCAGGCGCACTGGCACCCAAACACACACACACTCACATTTATACACACACAAACAAAACCCTCCACATCCAAGAGCAGCAGGTCCTTCCATCCCTTGTTTCTCGAGCCCTTTCCAGTGACCAGCTTCTTCCCTCCGAGACTGTAAGTAGCCACTGCCCACCATGGCCAGCAGGGACGTGTCACCAGCCTGGCTTCCTCTTCGGCCCTTGGCTTCCTTCTCATCTCCTGGTGCGTAAGCCCTCCTGGACCACAGGACAGCGCAGCAGCTGTGACAAGGAAGATGACGGGGAGGGGACCATCCGACATTCCCCAGCTCCGGGACACTCCTGAGACTGTGGTTCTGTGTTTCTGCCTTAGCACAGGGCACTCTGCAGCCTCAGCCTCATGGGCAGCAGGGGACAAGACTGAGCTAAGTTTCCACGGCAAACTAACACAGGGCTCCTCGGCAGGGCACAGGTGCTGGGCAGGATCTCTGCTCAGGCTGGTAGGGACAGCCTTGTATCCCACAGCTTCCGGCCCAGAGAAAGAGCGCTGTCACAGGAGTCATGGGATGTGCATTTTGCACCAAGACAGCTAAAAATAGTAGAGCTCTACAGGTCAATTGGGCGCTGCCTTGGCCTCCCCTTGGCTACATGTTCTCAGAGTCTTTGGGCAAATGTCATAACCCTCCATGATGCATGGTGCGTCCAACAATTACTGAACACCATGGCTCTCCAATTCCGAGCTATACTCAGGCAACTCACAGCACCAACTGAAGCCATTCCTCCCTTCAAAGGGCTTCCCGTTGAGACAGACGGAAAGCGAGCATCACCAAATCACCCCATGCATAAAATTCTACAGAGTACGAAACTGAGATAAATGCAGTGTGGGAGAAAAAAAAAACTAACAAATAGCAGCAGCAAGAGGCTCGATGCCCAAGTCATTCAACGAGACAGTCAGGGCAGCTTTCTCAAGCAATGAGCTAAGTACACGAAGATCTGAAGAATCAGAAGGACCCAGCCCCCTGGACATCAGAACAGGATTATTTCAGGCAGAGGGACAGGAAGTCCAAAGGCTCCAAGACAGGGCTGGGCTGCGCCAGGCCAGTGTGGCTAGAGAAAAGGTAACAGGGAAGGAATCCTTTACAGTCCTGCCTCTGTGTCTTCCCAGGCTGCTGGGCATTTGTCCTCAGCTGGCCTCAGTTTCCTCACCTGTAGAGTGGGAGACACAACTCCGGCCATGGCAAGGGTTCCGTGAGAGAATCTGTACCCCGCACCTGCTGCTGCAGAGACAGGTGCAGGATGTCATTGTGGCCGGGCCCTCGGGCCACTCACTTCTCTCACGCCTCTTCCTTCCTCTTCATTTTTCTCTCTTGGTCTCTGTCCCCTGATCTCCACTTTTCTCTGCAGTCTCCTTTACCCTCTTCCACACTGGCTTCTTCTGCTGTCTGGTTCTGTTCTGTTTTGTTTGTTTGTTTTGTTTTTGCAACCTCTCTTCCAACAGGCCAGCCAGTCATTCAAACGGATGAAGTTGTCAGTACACAACTCCAGCTACATGAGCTCTCAGCTGCCACCTACCAGCTCCTGTCTCCGCATCTGCAAGTTAACTTCGGAGCAGGCCGGTCTGATCTTCCTATCTGACGGCAGACACTTCACCCGTGGGAGCTGGCCCGCCCGCTGCGAGGACCCGCCGGCCGTCTGTGCGCGCCTTCCTTCCCTGCCCGCAGCCCCTCCTCCTCCCTGCGGCTTCTGCAGCTGCGCTCGTCTCCCCAGAGGCTTCCTTTAAACTGCTCAATTGAGGGGATTGCGGACTCCTCACTAAGTACTGCATATTAAAGATTCATAAGGCACAATATATATTTTAATAAGGTAGGTCGTACCATACAGCCCATCCTGTACAAGGCACAGCACTGAGCACTAGGGCCACAGAGCCTCTGGGAGCCAAGGGCCACATGGCCAAATGAAGAGTGACCAGGACATCCTACCCTCCCTCCAGGCGATGGTAGCTGCCCACCCTAAGAATGCATGGCTCTGTGTGAGCAGACAAACATCCGTGCCAATGTGTACGCTCTACTCACATTGCATGTCCTATATGCATAAAACATGTGTGTACATATATTCACACAGGGATGAACACGCATCCCAAACTGCATGTACCCGTTTATGCACATGAACACACACACTTGCACTCTCACACTCCACAGAGGGTGCTCAGCTTCCCACATTGGACTAAGAACAATAAGAGTAATCCCTGCCATTAGCTGAGTGATTACTGAGTGTCAGTACCCCAGATGCATTATCTCAATTATATGCTTGGCACAACTTCCTTCTATGTTAAGAGAAATGACCCACAGAGAGGCTGTGCTTTTTATCCAAGGTTACACAGCCAGTCGTAACTGAAGTGGTGTTTGAACCCAAGACCATCCAAACTCTAAAATTCATGCTCTCAGTCACTCAAAGCATTGCCTTCATGCAGAGAAAACATCACAGGCAGACACCTCAGACATTTTCTGGAAGCACAGAAGGGGACAGGAGAGGAAATAATTGAATCTACACAGAAATATCTACAAAATCCTAGGGACACCCTCCCATAGAGACATATGCTTCTTGACACATCTTACTTCATGCGGTTGTATACTCCAAATTCATACGTGCACAATCATAAGTGCCTTCAAATACTCATGTGCACAGATACATTCACTCTTGCACACAGATAGTGGACATTTCCCAGGACTGATAAGTTTCCTGAGACATAGATTTTCATTCCTGGGAAAATAGGAATGAATCGTTCAGGCTCCACAGAAGAGCACACCTGCATACACACACGCATGCATACATACACACACTCGGAGTCACTGTTAGTCAGCTTGCCATCATTGTGACAAAATACCTGAGGGCGCAGCTTAAAGAAAGGGACAGTTTACTCTGGCTCATGAGTTCAGAGGTTTAAATTCGCGGTCCGTCACTTTCAGGCCTGTAGCGAGAAGGCATCACACTGGGGAGGGTGTGATGGCGCACAGCCACTCACTTTACAGGCAGCCAAGACACAGAGAGAAAGGAAAAGAGCCAGAAAGGAAATGGGCAGGCCCAGATAGGGTCCTGAAGATTGCGCCCCATGCTCTAGGCTCCGCCTCCCAAGTTTCTGTCACTTCCCACTAATGCCATCAAATGCTGAACCCAGCAAAGAGTCATCCACTGATGAAGAGCCTTAAGGTCAGTCACTCTTCAAAACCCCACCTTTGAATGCTGCTGCACTGGCAACCAAGCCCCGCAGATGTGAGCCTTCGATGACATGTCATATCTAAGCCATGTACATTACATCACAGCCCCAAAAGGTTCAGTCACACTCACAAAACTAAGGCTCTGGTAGGCTTAGCAGGGTGTGAGATCAGGAGGAAAAGGCTCTACCTTGGGTTTAGGACTTGCTATATCTCCTCAGCCCTTCCTTTCCCCGCCCTGCCCATCTCACCTTATACATGGGTATCCAAATTCCCCAGCCCATTAGATGAAAAACTATCCTATTTTCTCCAATTTTCTTCTGCACCTTTCTCAAAAGCAGTTGCCCACACAACTATCTTTCCATTTCTGGGCTCTTTCATTCTGCTACCTTGATCTGTCTATCCTATGCCTAGTTTGGTTACTGAAGCTTTATAATAAATCTTGAAATCAGGTAGCATAAGTCTTTAAATTTTGTTATTTTTATCAAAGTTATTTTAAATATACTAGGTGTTAGTATTTCTCCCAGGAATTGTAGAATTAGTGCATCCATTTGGCTGGAATTATGAATAAGAAGTTGTTTGGTATTGAGCAGAGCAAAAGGGGGGAAAGTCCTGGAAAAGTAGTAGCTACCTCCAACTTTCCTCAGAATATACAGCTCAAATTAAATCTCTTATTAGCCCAAAAACCTTAAGAGCCATATATGTAACATTCGGTGACCCCCATATTGTTCTTAAGTACTTGTCAGAACTAGGCTCAACTATTCTCCGGTGAGATGCACACACAGCCTAGGCTGCAAAGGTGCTCCAAAAGAATTTTCCAGCAACACTGCTAGAAGAGCACTTAACCACTCACCTGCTGGGACATAGGTCCAAAGCAGGTCTACATGTTTAGAAATGCATCCTGACCCCTGAGCCAGTGCAGAGCTGACAGAGCAAGACTGGGACTTGACTGGATCCAGCATCTCCCTATTTCATCTATTTAGAAATCTGATAGAAAGTCATGGCGGGACCAGGGATTTAGTTCAGTGTTTCCGGGTGCCTACCTCACAAGTACAAGGTCTCAAGTTTGAATCCCAGCCCAAAAATGGAATGTTATGGTGGCAGTAAAATTCAGAGAGATGATGACTAAGTACAGAATATCACCATTCTGAATCTTCCTCAAGTATTTCAGAAGCACCGATTACTTAAACATAATTGATATGCTGATTACAAATCATTCTTATTTATTGATTAAAATAACAAGCAAATCTCAGCCTAATTCCATGTACTGTATATAATCAAAGTTTAAAAACTATATCCAGGGCCAGAGATTTAGCTCAGTGGTTCTGGCGCCTGCCTCACAAGTGCAAGGTCCTGAGTTTGATCCCAGTAACCACATAGAATGCTGGGCGTGGTGACTCACGCCCACCAGCAATCAATACCACATACCACAGTGCTGGGTGTGGTGGCTCATGCCTGTAATCCCAGCACTCGGGAGGCAGAGACAGGAGGATTGCTGAGTTCACAGCAGCTTGCCTGGGCTACATAGTGAGCTCAGGGCCAGCCTGAACTACAAAGTGAGACCCTGTCTCAAAAAAAAAAAAAAAAAAAAAAAAACTATAGCCAAAACCAGCTGCAAAACAGGTTAGGTAAAACTCTTATAGACACTGGCTTAGGGAAAGACTTTATGAACAAAACCTCTACAGCACAAGATGTAGCAGAAGAAATCAACAAATGGGATCTTTTTTTATTAAAAGGCTTCTGCACATCAAAGGAAACCACCAGTAGAGTGACAAGACAACCAAAAAATTGGGAAAGAATCTTTACCAGCTGTCACTCAGACAAAGGCCTACTCTTTATCTAGAATATATAAAATGCTTTAAAAAAAATCAGTCTTTCCAAATTTAAAGACCCAATTCAAAAACGGGCAGCTGAAATGAACACTTTTCAGAGGAAGAAGTAAAAGCTGCCAAGAAGCATATGAAGAAGTGCTCAACATCACTGGTCATTCAAGAGATGCAGATGAAAACAACACTAAGATTTCATCTCACTCCACAAACAATGGCTGCTATCGTGAAATTAGCCAGCAACAAATGCTGGTGAGGCTGAGGAGAAAAAGGAACCCTTCTCCACTGTTGGAGGGAAGTCAGTGTGGAGATTACTAAAAAAAAAAAAAAAAAAAAAAAACTAGGATTAGAGGTCCCATGTGACCCTGCTAGGAATATACACAAAAGAACTAAAATAAACATATCACAGTGACATATGTGTATCCATGTTCATAGCAGCTCAATTTGTGATAGCTAAACCTTGGAAACAACCCAAATGACCATCAACTGGAGACTGGGAAAAAAGATGTGGTTTTTCGCCAGGCATGGTGGCTCACGCCTGTCATCCCAGCACTCGGGAGGCAGAGGCAGGCGGATTGCTGAGTTCGAGGCTTGCCTGGGCTACATAATGAGCTCAGGGCCAGCCTGAACTACAAAGCGAGATCCTGTCTCAAAAAAAAAAAAAAAAAGATGTCGGTTTTCTATAAAATGGAGTATTATTCTGCCTTAAAGAATGATAAGTTTGAGTCATTTATACTCAAATGTACCTTCAAGACATACTCATAAGTGAAATAAATAGGTCACAGATGTACAAATATTGTATCTGTTCTCTGGTATGAGAAACTGAAGATGTTAATGAGTTTTAGAATGTATGATGGATATTGTGAAATAAACACTATTCAAAGAGAAATATGGTGGAGGACTGAGTAATGAGAGGGTAAAGAAAAAATGTGATAGTAATAAAAAAGGAAACAAAGCTTATGTATTTAGGGGTTGGGGGATTGTGGGATGGGTAAGGGGATGGGAAAAAATAAGAATTAAATCATGTCATATACTGGTACAAACTCCCAAAATTGAGTGTGATCATGGCTTGACCAATAAATATTTTTTAAATTATATCCATGAAAATATAATCAATAATTATGTTTGGGTAGTAATTCAGACTTTTTAATGCAGATCTGTGGGAGACACGTGTGCCAGAAGCTGTACCAGGCACAATATTCATCTTTGGTTTGCTTTTAACCAAATCTTCAGTCTGGGATTTGGACACAAATTATTTATTAGGAAGGTTCATATGGAACTAGATACAAGGAAATATTGTAGCAGGCCATGCGGTAGCAGGCCCAGGCAGGCCACCAACCTATCTCTACTATATCTAATCCATAGCAGGACATATTGTCTAGACCACAGAGAACCCTGACCCGAACCTTATGAAAGTGGTTTGTGGGCTGATCGCACTCATTCATTCATCCAACCCAAAACTGTGGTGCACTACTGTGGTCTAGGCTCTGTGAGGTACCGGGAGTGGAATGGGGCTAGACAGGCCTGGGCTTAGACTTGGACACTTTCAATCTAATAGGCATTTCCCCAGCTCCTTTGCTTCTATTGCATCATGAATGCTAGGGCTAGATGGCACTGTGGCTAAGATCTTGAACCCTGGCTTCAAGAAAAACCATCGCTTTGAGTAACCTTGACCAATTACTAATCTCACAGAGACTCATCTGTCTACTTGAAAGACAGAGGTAAAATAACTGCTGGAAAAAAAATCACAATTCAGATAAGCACAGAAGCTGCCTCCTTGGCACTAGAGCTGCTGAGAAAGTGGAAAAGGAAGGAGAGAAAGAAGATCCAGCACCTACCTTTGAAGATCTCAGAAGGCAGAAGAAGAGACAGGAGCAGGGCCTGTAAAGTCACAACACTGAGCCAGGCACCGCTGCTCTGCACAGAGCACCCACAGCATGGCAGCATTAAGCAGCCACATGACTGCCCTCCCAGAGTTCCTGGGTCAGGAACTCAGGCAGGCGCTCAGCCAGGATGGCTAGAAGATCGGGACTGATCCGGTGGCTGGGCCAGGAGGTATCAGGGACCTGAGGTGCTAAGCCACAGTCCATGAACCAAATCAGCCATATCCTTTCACTCAGCTATTGTCTATAGTCATTTTCACATTATATCTGCAGCAATGAAGAACTGATGATGTGGAGACTGTGGAGCCTGCAAAGTCCAGTATGATTACTCTCTGGCTCTTTATAGAAAACACCTGCCAAGTCTTCATCTGGAAGTGTATTATTCACAGTATTGGCAAATGATGCTGACTGTTGGTTTGGACCCCAAATGGGCTGTCAACTGGAACAAGGCACATGATTTAGCCAAAAGAGGACATGTGACTTCTCCATGTGGCTTCCCAGCAGAAGCTAACTTGGGCTCCCTCTCAATATGGAGGCTGGTTCCAAAAGCAAGCATTTCAAAAGAGTGAGAAGAGTGTCAGAAGTTGCCTGACATTCTAATTACCCAGATTTACAATATTAAGTATTGCTACTGCACTATTCCATTGGCCAAAGAGTCACCAAGATCCACCCAGGTAAAAGAGATGATAAATAGCTCACTGCTCTCTGCAAAGGTTGACAGAGTCACATTGTGAATGAGCACTAGAGATGGAAAAAGTCATTGGCACTTTCTTTGGCAAATACAATACCCTAGATGCAGTCGCTTTTAAAAAGTAGATTAAGGCAAAAAGGAAATTGCTTCTCAGGGAGGCCTCCCAGAAGAGCTGAAACTTCAGCTGAGGCTTACAACTTGAGTAAGAGTCAGCTGCATGAAAGACCTTTGGTTATGAGCAAGTCTTCTCTGTAGTGGTGCAGATTGCGACACCTGCCTGGGGGAGCATGTGCCAGACACAGGAAGGGAAGGTCCTGGTGAGGCCCTCCAGCCCTAGGGGAGTTCCACAGAAGACAGTGAAGAAAAACAGACCAGGACAGAGGGCAGAAGTGTGGATTTGGATTGACACAGACTAGGAAGAATAGCAGCATTGTACCTGAAATATTTAGCAAGTTACCATCATCATCATCATTATTATTGTTGTTGTTGTTGTTGTTGGTATCACAACCAAAAGTTTGAGCCTTTCTAGGAGCTACATTTTTCTCATGCTACCAAAATCCAGCAAGGATTTTGGCTTTGGTTTATTTCCGAAGTTTTCACTTTTTGTGTTTGTTTAATGTTGAATAGGGGAAAACTACTTAAAGACTTTTGTGTTGAGGAAAACATATTGCTGGCCACACTCTGACTCCAATACTTTGGGCTCCTCTGGAGTGAGGCCCCCTGCCAATGGCAATCCAGGGACCACTGTGACAGAACCGTGGTATATCTCTTCCTGCGGACCGTAAGACACGGCTCTAAAGCCAGCCACAGCCAGAGATAAAGAGTGTTGTTTTTCACGCCTGGGGAACTAAAGTGCTTGACTTACAGGCAAGGTTTCCCTTGTAGCAACTCTGCTGAAATACAGCCTATTCGCTGGAAGCATGCAGGGAGAACCACACAGGGTAAGGAAACCTTCGCTTCTCGTTCACAGAGAACAGAAGCAGAGGCAGCAAAGTAAAATGTCAGCTCAGGCCACTACAAATGGTCCTCATACAGATCTCCCAACCCTGAATGTTTGCACTGTGCCCTGTGCATGCACTTTCCCTGTAAAGCCCAGCTCCGGCCAGCACTGGACACCTGGCCACCTCTGTAGGCCTACGTGTGAAGGCTGCCTCACACCATTATATACCTTCTTCAAGGAAGGGAGTCCTGGGTCCAGGAAGGCTTCATCATGGGTTCCTCATGGCCCTTCTTGCCTGGGACTGACAGATCCCTTTACGCCTGCGCTCACTGCACATATTCATGCTTCAGCCTTAACCAGTGGGCATCCTGGTCAGTGGCTGCTCCTTTCAGTCAGCACTTCTTGCTGCTCCCAATCCTGGTGTGTCTTTGTGTGTCTCATTTCAGTGAAGAAGAAACATGGGAAAATCAGAGCCTTGATGAACCTGGTGGTATAGCCTCCCAGCCCCTGGCCTAGATATCAATAGAGGCCCATCTGCAGCTGGACACCTGTCGACATATGGAAACTGGCTCCCCGAATTTTCTGCCCAGTGAGCTAGGATGGGGAGGTGCTTCCAGATCCAACTGGGCAAAGATAACTTTATGAGAGTTAGGCCTGAAATACTTTCTGCAGAAGTCAAGCCCTTCCTTCTAGCCCATTTCCCACACTGAGGTAATGCATTCTAACTGCAGGCCAGGCCTGTGTGAATTTGTTTTCTCTTGCTCTTTGCTGATTGGAGTGCACATTCCTGGTCAAACTAATCATATTCTCCATTCAGAACTGTGGGAATCACATCACAGAGACTGAAAGCAGTTAACTGTAGAACAACACAATCCACACCTTCATATAATCGCATTTGTTGTGTTTTGTGCATTAATGAATTACTCATTCTATAAATGAATGAGAAACTGAACTGTACAGGCCAAAATAAATTGAGCACAGAATATAGAAAGAACTGAGAGAGAAATCCATAGAGCCTTAGAATTTAGGAGCTTTGTAAAGAAAGCAGGTCTCCAGAAAGACGACTGGCACAGAGATGCAAGAAGCGCTCACCTCTGGGCTCTGCCAGAGCCCGTGGTGGTCTCTGGCACATTCTCTTCTGATCTCCAGTGACTATGGCAGTTTCTGTTCCCTGAAGATGAGCACTTCTGGAGTTTCTGTCCAGATGTTGGGAACCACCGAGGGGCTGAACAAACTGTTGGTTCCCCATCTAGACTCAGACCTCGAGGGAAGACCAGCTTCAGTGTTATCTCTCAGGAGCCAGTTCTCTCACATGGGAGCAAATGTCACTCCTTTGCCAGGCAAGCCTGGGACTGAGGGGAAGGTTGGTAGCAGCGGCTGCCCCCTGGCTCTCATTAGCCAAGTGTACCTGATGACAGATGTCGCTGGCACTCTTCAGGAGGATGCGGGTCGCCTCCTTCACTGCTGGAACAAGTCATTCACACCAGATCTATCTCTGCGCACCGCCCTGCCACGCAGTGACGGGGCCGCCGACAAGCGAGGGAGGAAGATATTCACACTTGTGTTAGCAAACTGTCACCTTTATAAAACTGGTAGCGTTTTCCTATTACAATTAAAAACACTTGTGTCAAGTTTTGCTTTTAATTAAATCCTATGCCTTCAACTTGCTAAAGAGCATCAGAGGACATGCGGCCTGTGCAGTGCCAGAGGAAGATGAGGAATTCAGAAAGAAGCTTCCGGGAAGACTGAAGACCTTTCTGATTCGAGTCAAAACGTAAAATTTGGTAGCCTGCACTCAGGAAGGTGAGTGAGACTACGAGGAACATGGCAAACACTGTAGCTCCCCATTCCACACTTCTGTCCTGCCAACAAAATGTCAACTTTGAGCATTTTATGGGGACCTCAGCCCCCAGGATATCATCCATCTAACAATATGATGCAGAGGGATCTGCCACAGAAAATGTATCTCTGATTTTATGAGAAAGAGGAACTTGAAGTAAAATTGTTTGCTTCTATGCTGGCCCTCTACTTTCTGCCCCTTGAATATCATGTGAGGATGCAAAGTGTGGAGGTAGCCATGGCAGCTATTTTGTGACCATGAGGAAAAAGCCAAATGAATTATAGGAAGGCCAGTAACCCAGACACCTTATTTTTGAGCTGATGAAACATTCTTATACTTCTAGACTTATTGATATGTAAGTAAAACACACCACTGTCAATGTAAAGCAAATTAGTCATATTTTCTGGTATATCCCTATGCTGTATAGTACTGTTTCAGACAAAAATGGATCACATGTGTGATAATGATCCCATAAGACCATATGATGTGGTGGTCATCATAGACCGTGTAAGCATACTCCATGAGATTCACACAGTGATGAGATTACCTAATGATGCCTTTCTCAGGGCATATCCTCTCTTCTAAGAGACATGACTATATAGCTAGCCGAAAACATCCTTAACTGACCTGCCACCTGAATCAAGCAGCTGAGTTCACACAAAGAAAAATGGCAAGGACTGTGTGCCTACTTTTAACTATACCAAGAATAGAGTCTGAACCTCTTTCTTGGTTGTCTTGGTTGCTGTTCTTGCTGCTGAGACAAAATACTAAACACTCAAAGTTGAAGTTTTGGCTCTCAATTTGTAGTTTCAGTCCACAACTGGCTGGCTCCACAACGGAGGGCCATTGCAGAGGTGAAATGTTCATGGCAGGCAGAAGGCAGCATAGCAACATGCTCTTAGGGCAGATAACACACCCAGGGTGGGCTTTCCCACTATCCACACTCAGAACTAGGCCAAACTAATCAGTGGACTAGTTTAATCCCAGAATCCCACATTCTAAATCCTGCCTCCTCTGAAAAGCCCCACCCATGACTGCATGAGGCTTTGGGGGGACATCTAGACACAAGCCGTAACGCTGATCTGTTGGCCAAATGGTATGTCCTTGTTCTCTCTTTATTGCAGCCATTCCAACACTCTTTGATCTTGGCCAATATATCACATGTGCCCTTGCCTTGTACCCTTTGTACACACTGTTTTCTGCCTTCACAGAAATGCTGATCCACTCCCTCTGTCTCCTCTGGACCTCAAATCAAATGCTTCCTCCTCCCAGAAGCTTACCTGATCACCCAAAGTAACCTCAACTTCCCACACTGCACATTTTGCTCTTTAATAGTATTTGATCACTTATCTCTTTTCATCTCTCCACAGGGGATTCTGCGATCTTTGAGAATAGCAGTCTTTGCTTCCCAACAGATTGATTCCCTATGGTAAGCACATGCATAACCACACATTTTGAATAAATTAACAAGCACCCTGCTCCCTGTCTATACAGGTGAACAGATGGCATGCTCCCCACTAGCCCATGAGGCCATGCTGATTTGCCCACTTGCCAGGTGGCAAAATCAAGGTTAAGAGTCAGGTTTTCTGGGGTTTTGGTACCAGGGATCGAACTGTAGACCTTGCACTTGTGAGGCAGGCACCAGAACCACTGAGCTAAGTCCCCAACAAGGTTAAGAGTCCTGAAGAACTTACCCAAGATCACACAGCAAATGAATGATAAGCTGTAATGCAAACCCTGTTCCTTCAGAGCTCTGGATCCCAGTTGCTTTGAGCTGAGTGCTGTCAGCTTCATGGGGAGAGGGGGTAGCTTGGAAGCACTTCTAACCTAGACATTGAGTAGTCCCAGGCCTACTTCAGGGTAGATAGCAGAATGCAAGTCATACATGATCTGCTTAATGCAAGCATCAAACCAAGCGATCACTTGGGACTGAGGTGCCTGAGAATACAGCATGGAGAGGTTTTTGCAACAGAAATCAGGAGCCCCTCTACCTCCAAAACATCGCAAAGCTCCACAAGGGCAGTGTGGCAGCTGGGGTGGAGTTTCTCGATTGGCTTCAGGATCAATCTCACAGAACAATGCAGCACACTGAGTTGTATCCAAGTGGGTCATGGAGTTGTGACCTCGGTGTCTGTGTCCAATCCCACACTCCTTCCATCTGTCACTCTTCCCCTCCTCTGCTTCCCAGTGCCACAAACCAAGCAGTTCTCCTCTGCCACACCCTTCTACCGTGATGCCGCTGCCTTGGAGCCAGCCAATCACGTGCTGCAACTAAGCAAACTAAACTTCATTCTCCTTTACATTGTGAGTGTTGGATACTGTGTCTCCGGGACAAGAAAGCTGAATAGATGGCTGGGAAGGTTAACGATCACTGCTCAGACAGTTCCAGTCTCAATATTAATTGGGAATTTTATCCCATACTTCTGTATGTACCTAACAAAAGGTTAAAATGAAATTTGAACTTTCTGGTAACTGAAATATTGAAAGATTACAGATCAGAGACCAGCTAAGACTACAGAGCATGGTACCGGAGGCCAGTCAGGGTATATACAATAAAATCCAATTAACAGAAATGCAAGGCAAAGGGAAAAAAGATGGAGATAACTTTTGTTAAATATCTAATATGTGTCAGACCCTGGGTAACAGGACTTGGTAAGTATTAGCACATTCCATTGGTGCCTTAATATATCAAGTCTGTAGGTAAATCCCTGTATCCACACACATATAACCACTTTATAGATGGCAAAACTGGATGGTAATTGTCTAAAGATCATACCACTAATCAACCTAAAATAACTAGATTTCAACTTTCTGGGAATCAAAAATCAGTTTAAAAAGCACGTCAGTTTTCTAAAGCTGTAATAAAACACCTGAAGAAAGAAATGCGTAAGGAGGACAGGTTCATTTCGGCTCCTAGGTTCAGAGGTTCTGGTCCATGTTCACCTGCCTCTAGTGCTCTGAGCCTGTCCATCATGGCAGAAGCCCCCAGAAAACAGAAAAGGGACAGGCTCTTAGTATCATCTTCAAGGGCGTGTCCCCACTATCCTCACTTCTTCCCACTCAGATTCACCTCCTAAAGGTGCCACCAACGCCCGGTATAGGACCCAAAAATCTCTTTAATGCTCTGGACCTCATAAGACAGCAAGAGCACCACCACTGAGCTAGATCCCTCGCTCCTACTGCACAGGTTTTGCACTACCCAAATCTAAGGGGTGTCAGCCCCGGACTATGATATAAATGGTACCCGAGGTACTATGTGAGGAATAACTGCCCAATTATATGTGATAGTCCTGAGCATTGGAAACTTGGGTATCTACTAGGCAGTTCTGGGCCCCAACTCCGGATGTCTGGGTTCCATTTTTCTTAGATGGGGCCTGGGAATCTTTCACTGTATAAATACTCCTGGTGATTAGAATGCAAAGTATTTGCAGATGAGCCACTGAGAAACCCCCTAGAAATGGTTAGATTGGTATTTACAGAAAACCCTGACCTTTATTCTTTTATCCCAAGGAAGAAGGATGGAAAAAAAAGCCTCAGATATTTATGCGCTCTTATCATATGCAAAATGAGAAGCTAAATTCTGGATCCTACAAAACACAAGGCAAAGGCTCCCTGAGGATGAAAGAAACTCCGTTGTCCTGGGCAATAGGAAAGCCTTCACATGGAGAAAACAGAGCTGGCACAGTCCCCACAGTGACTCAGAGGGAAGGTGACTGCTGAGGAGAGACCCAGCCACCCACCCACTGGGCAGACATGGCTGCTGTCCACCACAGCCAGGATTAACTGCTTTCTGCCTCAACTCCTTTCCCATAAATATGCTTCCACTCAATCCGCAGGAGGATTTTTTTTCTCCCTCTCACAGATATATATCTTTGGCTTTCTAATGAAAGCCAAGTGGAACTAGGATTTGTTTCACAGCCATTTTGCTTAATACAGTATGATCCACACAGGGGGGAGGAACCGTGCTATTATATTCATTCTTACAAGGAAGAAAATGAACTCAAAGGGCTTCTAATTTTCCAATCATTCGAATCATAGATCCCTGACATACACAGCGTGTATCCGTTTCACTGTCTCTGTTTGTGACACTTTCTCGAGTACAGTGTCCTCAGATCCTGCTTTGCTTCTGAAGATCTTTTTTCTTCTTTTTAGACCCAGCCCAAGTGATACTTCATCAGAACAATCCTGAGATGCATCCTGCTCTCAGGGAACAGCTTTACCTCTGGCTGCTCAGGAACAGGAGACTCCCCCATCCTTTGCACAACCTGCCTTTGTGTGAGACCAGCCAGGTACACAGCTCTCTTTTACTGGAATATAAACTCTTCTGGGAGGGGCTATGCCTAGGCGGGTGCTGAAAAACGTGAATGAAGGCAGATGTGCTACATGGAGATCATGCCACTCTGAGTTCACAATTTCATGAGGCAATAAAATAGCATCTGACTGATTTTTGTTTATTTGGGGAGATCCAAATTAAAGAGAAATTGGACTAATTTTTAAATATAGTAGCTTCTCTATTCTGAAAGCCAGTTAGAAAATCCAATTATCCCCAGAAGGCTACTGAAGAGAGGTCTTGCCTTCTGAATAAGTAAGAAGGAGTTGAATAGTGTATCGAGTAGGTGATAGTTGATCCCTCTGGTTGCTTGACCTAGAAAGGCATTCAAGCTTAGTGGTTAAGAGCTGGAGTCTAAAGTCAGGTGGACATGGTCTTAAGTTTTTACTAAACCATATACCACCATTTAACTAAGCCTGAGTTCCTTGTCTACAAAATGGAAATAGTAATACCTTCATCCTAGGTTTGATAGAAAAAGAAAAGATACCCAGAAATTATGTGTCCTGCACATGATAGCAGGCATTCGGTAATATCACCCACCACTATGATACTTACAACTGCATCCATGAATCAAAGGGTCTCTTAAACTTGGAGGTAATTGTGATGCACAGAACCCCATCCTAAAAGTAGAGAAGAAACCCACAAGATCTACAAGCCTCAAGAACTTGGTGCAAACGTCCAACTATGACCTTTTTGACCAGTGAGGTATGTTTGTGCAGGGCAGTGCGCAGCACAGTCCACATGCCTCACTGTCCCATTTCCCAATCGTTTACTTTCTTCAGAAATACTGCA
This sequence comes from Thryonomys swinderianus, assembly GCA_004025085.1. Classification (NCBI taxonomy): domain Eukaryota; kingdom Metazoa; phylum Chordata; class Mammalia; order Rodentia; family Thryonomyidae; genus Thryonomys; species Thryonomys swinderianus. The sequence goes on from PVIC010002855.1 coordinate 42,750, forward strand.
CCAGCCCCCGCTCTCCTGTGCCCTCTTAAGTGAAAGCCAAGAGGACTGAGCTGTGTTCATCCAGACACGAGCTACCAATATGCAGAAACCCCAGCAAGCAAGGCTTGATTTGGTGGAAACCCAAGTCCCCCTCCTCCCCAGCCCACACATTTTAAAGATACAAAACCAATCAATAGGGAACATTCAGAGAGTTGCTGCCAGTGGCTAGAAGAGAATAGATACCAAGAAAGTCATAACGATGATAAATCCGGGCTCTGCTCCTCTCTGACTAATGTAGGCACTAAAACACGCCATGAATATCCTGCTTTGAAATGTGTCACGCTTCTGAGGGACCAATCAATCTCCGGCTCTCGGTGGACCACATTAAAATAAATTTGTCACTGTGAGTTTATGAAATATTGATGGTGTTTTTGAGTCAGGGTGTTAGGAGGTGGAAAGGTGTATCAGAAAAGGGAAGCAGGGAGTGGGAGTTGCTTTAATGAATTATCTCCAGGCTTGGAAGGGAAACATATGCAGAGGCTGGAGGAGGCTGAAGCATGGAAGGAAATATATTGGCACTGTGTATAAAAAGTGTCCAGAAAGAGGAGTCCCAGAGCATGGAGGTCTAAACTATGCCCAAAAAACTGTAATGGATAGATGCTCTTGGGAAGGGGTTAGGTATGAATGAGAGTTTCCTGGTAAAAATAACTGGAAATTGCATTCCCAATTGTGAACATATTAAAGGCATTATGAAGACCTGTAGCAAAAATGATCATTTGACTTTGTTTACCCTAATATTTCCCAAATGTAATGCTATAAAATAAACATTTTGCTAAGCACTAGAGCCCTTTGAAATGCTAGCCTAAGTCCTTGCGATACAAAGTGTAGTCTATGGACCTTCATGGTCTGTGTCATCTGTTAGCAGGGCCCATCTCACATCCATTGGATCAGAATCTGAATTACGCAAGATCCCAGGTGATTTATGTGCAATGATGGACTAAAAAGTATCATTTTAGTGACTCAGCAAAGAAGACCCTATAGGTCAAGCCAAGATATCAGAGTAGTGAGGGCCCCTGTTATCCTGCAAGGCCCGCCCCGGGGAACCAAGGATCTCTTTGCTCCTATCCAGTATTGGGACTATTGTTTTCTTTTTCAGTGGCAAACAGAGGACTCAGAGGTGTGCAGTAGCCTCCCCAAAAAACAAGGTGAAATGGGAAATCATGGAAACCCGGTGGCATTTCTGCATTTTCAAAGCCAAGAACCAAGAAAACCACCAGCACCCAAAAAGCTGACTTGAGGTCATAATATACACAATCCTCCCAGCTGTCTCAAGTTTGTCATGTGGCCTCCACAGACTCTGCTTTTGTCTGCACATGGAAACCAAAACGGAGGAAAGACCAGAAGCACAGCCAGACCACCACAGCCACAGCACAGTGACGCCAGCCTGGATTCTGGATGGACACAGCCAGCACTACTGCTGACTTAGCCTTGGAGTACAGCTTTCACCTCTACAGTCTCCTAGGCCCTGCCTGTTTTGTTCTTCAGGGAAGCCTAGCACCAGGCACAAGCCTGACACACAGAGCAGCTGAAACAAGCCTGAAGAAAGAGTGAATACACTGCTGAGCCTGTACAATGAGTACAAGAGTCTCTACCACTTAGAGTCACTGCGAGAATTTGTGCAGGGGAGGAAAATGCAAGACACTCAGGTAGGCCTGCTTATTTGTGTATAAGATGCTTCACTGTCAAGGAGAATTAATGTTTCTTTTTCTTTTCATGCTTTGGGAACACAGAGAATCAGTCTTGCTCTGGGGTTTATTAATTAGTGGTCAGGTTGATTAAGCAAGATTCTGCTCCTTCTAGCAGCTTCTACACTTCTTTATCCTGAAGATTTTACCTCTTTTTTCCAGAAAGTCCCTGGCATTTCTTATCCTTGGTCTACTCCCTCAAGAACTCCCCATTCTCTGAACAGTCAGCCAGGACAAGTAGTTTGTTTCCCAGATAGCTAAAACTGTGTCAGGGCAATACCACTGCTGGCTGCCACAGGGTCTCACAGACCATGCGGCCGGGTCCGGACCAGGGTTCAGCAAGTGGCTGGAGTTCTCTGCTTCCTCCACAGCTGTCTGGGCACAGCCAATTTCAGGCTGCCCTTCTCACAAATCCTTCAGTTAATTATCCTCACTGGTCTCTGTTTTGTTCACTATAATATGATGGAGATTTAATATTCCTAATATGAATTAAATAAAATACTGCATGTCATTGATTATTGATTCTGAAGAATGGATGATCAGGAAGAGACCCTGATCATCTTAATGGTTTCTGACATCATCAGCACATAGCAGAGAAGAAGTTTTCTGAAGAAACAAAGGACACAATACGTTAAGATCTGATCAGATATGCTGTTTGGGAACAAAAAAAAGAGCTACAAATTATTTAGAAATTACTGCATGATTACAAGGTGCTTAAACATATATACGCATCTTTTCATGTAATCTCAAAAAATAACCTATGAGGTAGTATGATTCTCATTTTATTGATGAAGACACCTGCAGCACAAATAGGTTCAGTAGTTTTTCCAAAGCCACACAACTAGCAAATGGAAGAGCCAGAAAGTAAACCCAGGTCTTTCTGACACTAGAAACTCAGCACTCGGTCGCACAGATGTATTACACAGTGAGTAGCTAGCACTGTGTTCAATCACTGTCTGCTATGCAAAACTGAAATCGGTCCCTGAATGACTCAACTAGAAAAACAAGAGATCCAAGTATCAGGAGACTGCTGCATGCTCCACTTCCGGCTGCCGCAATGACTGAGTCTGTCCATCAGAGGTCTGTGCGAAAGGAAGGGGGCACGAGGAAAAGTGGGTTTGTGTCCTTGGCATCACCTGGCAGTCATGAAACCTGAGGAAATCTCTCCACATCTTTTTTTTTAAGACAGGGTCTCGCTTTGTAGTTCAGGCTGGCCCTCAGCTCACTGTGTAGTCCAGGCAAGCCTCAAACTCAGCAATCCTCCTGTCTCTGCCTCCCGAGTGCTGGGATGACAGGCGTGAGCCACCACGCCCGGCACTGTGGTATGTGGTATTGATGGCTGGTGGGTGTGAGTCTCCATGCCCAGCACTGTATGTGGTTACCAGGATCGAACTCAGGACCTTGCGCTTGCGAGGCAGGCGCCGGAACCACTGAGCTAAATCTCCAGCCCCTCCACATCATTTTTTATGTGGCTTCTGAGTTCAAGGGAGAGGAGGTAAAGGGATAGAAAATGATCAAGATATAACAGGTACATATACTAATTCCTCCCAGACAAGTGCCAATATTATATATCACAAACATATTAACAAATCTTTAAATAAAAATGAAATAAAAGTAAACTATCTAGTAAGCCAGACATGCTCCTGTGTATAGCCAATGCCGGAGACAATCGTGGTGTCTCTGCCCTGGGGAAACACAAGCCAGCAGGTGGGGGATGCTTTTGTGAGAACACAAAAAGTTGGCGTCTCTGATTTTCCCCAACGCAGAGGAGAGTGGAGGGCGCGGTCAGGGAAGCTTACACCTGAGAGAGCTCTAGAGTGAACGGGAGTCCTCCGAGTGGACAAGAGGGCGGCACGTGCAGGGAAGCTGTGACACAGCTCTGTACACGGTGAGATGCGGCAGCATCTGCCCCAGAGGCCGAGCAACACCGTATCACCCACAGACCGTGTCTCCTCGTGCATGTGGACTTAGCAACCCCCAGTTCTAATGCAAGTGTGACCTTCAGCCCCCCTGAGAGGTGCATGACCACGATCGCACTCCAGAAAGATGCCACTTGTGACACCCAAAGGGGGTAGGTTGTGCTGAATGATTAAAAATCAGCCCAAGTAATAAGTTTTTCTCTTAACACAAGTAAATGACTGAGTGCTTGATTTCTCAACCAGGTGTTCTGCGACACACCACACAGATCACAGGGCCACTTCTATGCTGGAAACCCTTCGCTAATTGACCCTCATTGAAGGTCTGACATGAGCCATACACGTGAACAAAAGAAAGAGACTCAAAGTGGCCCTTTCTGCCACACGTGGACCTAACACCTCAACACAGAGCTTTGTGTGAATTCAGAGTCCCAAGAGACCACTGCAGAATACCAGTCATGGAAACTTAGCCTCTCATGCTGATACATGGGGGGGAAAGTTAAGGAAAAAATGGGAGAAAAATGCAATATCCATAAAGTACAGAGGACTTCCATGGCTAACCCACTCCAGTAGATTATATTACCCTTCAAAATACAGGCTTCATAGAAGACAATTATTGAGCTTCCATTCCACCCAACCAAATTCATACATGTGGCCTGTGTTTCCTCTCCCCACAATAAGATTAAATAACCTCACCCTATTGAAGGCAAGAATGAACATGTAACTTAAAGTGGACAGGGAAATATGAGAAAGAGTAACCAAAGTGACTTATACAGAACTGTAAAAACCAGTTCATCCTACCCTATATTTCTTTTCCTTCTGAACAAGCTGGACAATGTCCCATTATCCCATGTCCCATGGAGGCTTTTCACCAGTTTGAATCCCCAGATAATGAATACCACATGGAAAAGAGCTATTTCTAATGTGAAATGTATGTCTTGAAGCTACAGAAATTTGGGGGATGTTTGTCACCGCAGCAGAATTTAGATTGAGCTAACTGATACAGCTGCTTAGAACTATGGAATGGAGGAAAGAATTGAAAAGAATAATTGCATAGATCTTTAGTATACAATAATGTCACCAACTAGTAAAGAAGAAAGAACCAGGAGATATCCAACAATTTTGTTTACATTTAGAATAGTAAACTTATTTTTCTCCCCAGGACATGACTATATGTAGAGATACTTTTGGTGATCATCATCAGGAAGATATTATAGTCCTCTAGTAGGGTAAAGAAGAGGAATACTATAGAAATCCTAGAATGTTATAGGATGGCCTCCCCCAGCAGGGGATGTCCTGTTCCAAATGTCCATCAATGCAAAGACTTAGAATCCTTGTCTCAGAGAGAAACAGAAAAGGGTAGAGAGAAGTGGACTATATATTATATTTAACAACAGCATGTAACATCTACATACCATTACTGAATTTACAAAGTGTTTGTTTAGACATTCTTTCATTTCACCTTTACAGTCCTCCTGAAAGATGGGTAATACAAGCCCATCTCATCAATGGAGTAAGAGAAACCCAAGCAAAAAGCTTACCTGAGGGCATATTTCCATAGGGAGAGTCAAAATCCTAGCACCATGTGGCCGCCTTCACTCACTTCCACGTTACATTAAGCCATGGCTTTTTATATGCCATTTCCTCCTGGATGTAGATCAATATTCACCCACTCATTTCAGAGCGGTGTCTAAAAGAGAGATCTGGTAAATTTCTAAACCTTTCTAATCCCCTTGGACATGGGGTTCAGCCAAACAGGCACACACTGGTTGGTGCATTCGTTTTCATAAGCACAGCTTTGCATTCATTATTTATGATAATACCAAGAGCAGACGAGTCAATTATCCTGGCGTATCACTCTTGTCAAAGTAACAATGCCTTGGAGAAGTCTCTAAACCACAGACCTCTTAAATCTTCACTGGGAAGTGAAGCAAAACCAGGGCAGAGATTTTTGGTCGAAAAATCTCTATTGCCTGACTGTTTAGCCAAGCCACAGCCCTGAATGCTTCTACGCTGCATTCTAGAGAGGCAAGAGTTTTCTTGTTGTATAGAACTAATAACAAAGGCTGGAAAAGGGAGAGGCAAAAGCATGTGCATGGATGGAAAACAGCCATCCCAAAACGCAATTAAAGCCAAACTATTCCTCACTGATGAAAATACGCTGTACGGTTTTCACAGAGGCCCCACAGCTCATTTGGGTAGAGCACAAAAGCAGAGACCACTCCCATTAGTCATCTGTGCCCTACCCACTGCCAGGACCAAGGCCAACTTCCAGGTTTACCAAAGACTTCTAACTACTAATTCTGAAAATTAACCACAGCCTGAAGGCTGGTAGGTGACACGGAAAGATAATCATAAAGATAGACAAAAACCAATGAGCAGTTTTACATTGGTTCATGGCTAAAAATAATTCTTTGTCAACATAATTATCTATCACATTCAGCAGTGTTTGTTCGGATTACTTTCATGTTTGAAAGCTGCCTTTATTACATTGTGTTCATCCACTAGAAATTAAAGGACCGAGTGGGAAATGCCTGAACTATGTGACACCAGCAATATATGTGAATGTAAACTTTTAAGACCTGGATTTCTGACAGGAATTTTGTCACAAGGTACCCAAGAGGCTCAGGACAGAGCAGGAAGAGCCCACTGGAATTGAAAGACTGTTAATAGCGCGTTCATCCACTTTCCGGAAGTGTTCGGGCAGCCTCCACACAGGTGAATGCACTCGTTTACACAGTGTGCGGAGAGCCTCCTCCACAGAGGATATCACTGACAACTTGCCCTGCATCTCTCATCTCACCTGGGTTACGTGCAGGGCAGAAGATGTTTCAGAGATGGCACTTCCAGTCTCCAGAGCCGTTTCCTGTGTCCTCTTCCCTCTCTGCCAATGAGTACTGTCCAACACTTCTTAGATGTGCTCATCATATGCAAAATTAAAGGCCTCCAGGGACAGCCACCAAACAAGGAGGTAGGAGAGCTGTGAACAAGTGTCCCAGCCTCTCAGCCTCCACGGGAAGAATAAATTAATGAAGGCATTGACATGTACACATACTTAACAGAATATTATTAAGCCATAAAAAGTATATCCTATCACTATGGCAACATAGTGGAACCCAAACACTTTATAGGAAGTGAAATAAGCCAGTGGGAAGCTTTTAAGATATACATCGCATGGTATCTCAGCAGATCCCTGGAAAGACTGTACTCGGTCACCCACAGCTACAACTTTAGACTCCTCAGCATGCCATTTATTTGCTTCCTTTTCTGTTTCTGGTCTGTTTTTCCTACTTCCTTGTTTTCTGGGATCAAACCAGAGACAAACAAATAAGCTTAAGGTCCAGGCTATCTAAGACCCACCAATAAAACAGAGAGCAGATGTGGTGTTGATGGATGAGGTTAACTCCAGCTTTCCCCTGGAACAGTGCAGCTCCTGCCTAGGGCCTGTTTCTGCTTCTGGTTTCCTTTGAGGGAAGCGCCTTTCCTCTTTCGCAGTCTTGGTGGGAAGGTGATCAGAGGAGACCACCTTGCAGTGGGGAGCCAAAGAGAGGTGATACATCCCCTTCCAGTCCAGCATGATCCAGAGTAGAAAGAGGTTTATGGCTGAAGGGTGGAGGCTAACACCCTGCTTGGGGACTTCATACTGACACAAAGCAAGGAAGGGGTGGAAAGGAAATGGCTAGTCCACTCGTTGTATCCAAGTGCGAGGGTCCTGGCCAGACCCTTCATGCTACAGGACATTGCTAGGTTTCCTGATTCTTATTCCTACCCAGCTCCTACCTAGCATGATTCCCCTCGTGTGAAACATTCTGAGATCCTCAATATCCTTCACACAGATTTCCTTTTGCCTAAATTTAGGAAGAGTTGATTTCTGTGTGTTATAACTTGGTTTCTTGTTATTTACAATATATGAGCACCTTGAAAGACAGAAAGAATAAAAGGAAAAAAGTGGAAACAGAGCTTCAAAAATGGGGAGGGGGGATGGGAAAAAGAATTAAGGTATATTATGTACAGGTATGAGTTCCCCATGATGGATGTAATTACGTATGGGAAACATATACTAAAACTATTTTTAAAACTATATTGCACAATTTTGAAATGGAGCTATCATAAAAAAGAATCATACATCCAATGAAAAAGTTTTATAACTAAAAGTAACAACTGTAAAATATTTCTCCAGACAACTTAATGATCATAAAACGGCAGGAGGAAGCGTTCTCTGTCCCTTTCACCTCTGGGAACTATTATTATGTAAGCAGTTAAATAGGGAGCGTCTTTTAGGATCAGGTGTCTCCCCAGACCACTGGATTACAAAGCCCCAGTGCTGTTAATCACAGTGCCCAGCATCTCGCTGGGACTCCCACAGTGTGAGGAAGTTGTCGAGGAATCCAGTGTTCCAAGACCCCCGTGAAGGAGCTCTCCTTGTAGCTGGCATTGCTGTGGCATCCTTGGGGAGATGAGATAACACACTCTAAAGTCAGGCTGTGGAAAACATGATCAAGAGGAGATAGGCACGTGTATCACTACCCCAAAAGGAATGCAATTCAATATATATCACAAACATACATTCATAATTTTTAAATAATCTTCTTAAAAAGAATAAATCAGAGTGTAGCTCAGTTATCCCAGGACAGCTGGCCAAAGGGAGAAATAATAGGACAGACTGGTGGATGGGTGTACACTTCTCTGGGCCCCCCCCCCCAAGCCATTTGGAAAGCAGAAGTGTGGAAGAGGCTCACCTGCCCACAGTCAGGTGGGTGAGCATTTGGGCCTTCTTAGCTCTGATAGATAGATCACCCATGGCAGAACATCCTGAGTGAATCCCAAAGGCAGGGTACTTGAGTAAACTGTTTCCCCACTCGAGCTTCAGCCTCCTGTTCTATAGAGTATATCATTGCCTGCCTTATTAGAGTGCTTCACCGTTTCAAGGAGATAACATGTATGTATTCACATCCTGTTATATACATGTGTGTTAATTTTGTAAAATATGAATGTTTTAAGTTATGGGCCAAAGATTTTTAGCTCAGTGGTTCCAGTGCCTGCCTAGCAAATGCAAGGTCCTGAGTTCGATCCAAGTAACCACATACAACAATACCAGGCATGGTGACTCACACCCACCAGCAATCAGTACCACGCACCACAGTGCCAGGCATGGTGTCTCACACCCATAATCCCAGCACTCGGGAGGCAGAGGCAGGAGGATTGCTGAGTTTGAGGTTTGCCTGGGCTACATAGTGAGCTCAGAGCCAGCCTGAACTACAAAGTAAGACCCTGTCTCAAAAAGAAAAGTTTTAAATTATTACAGCCTCATCTCAAATATACACTGAATTAAAACATAAATAGATTGGAGATTTACATTTAAAATAGAAAATGACACGTTCTGAAGGACAAAGCTGAAAATGTTATGACTGTAACACCTGCCATCCCAGGATCTCCAGGCTGAGCCCAATGATTGAATGCGTGGACAGGAAATCATCTGTTCTGTACTTCCCTTTCCATAGCTGTAGCCTCATTCAAAGAGGATGACCTTTCCCAATAAATGAGGCCTATTCCCTTATCAAGGATAGGAATGAGGAACCAAACCCTTCAGAAAACTCTCAAGACTGAAATCAATGTTGATCTGATCACACAATCCATCAAGAATAAATGCAAAGGGAGGGAATAGAGATTTTTAAAAATTAAAGAATGGAAAGAAAACAATAGAAACAAGTATGGGTAAAGAGAGAGAGGAAGAAATATTGAAGGCAACAGGTTGAGAAAAATATCCTTGAAGTTTTCTTATGGGTTAGATCCCTCTTTGGCCCAAGAAGAATACCAAGTTAAAGTGAGCAAACATGGCCCAAGGACAGCCACAGAAAGTTCATGTAAGAAGAACTATAAAGGGAAAATAAAGAACATTTTTAAAGTTCAGCCTATTAATAGTCAAAGAAATGCAAAAGGATAACAATGTGATTTCAAGTATAATTATTAAATTTGCAAAGATGAAAGAAAATTCAATCCTGGTGACAGTTGAGTGAGATACTCATATTTTGCAGGTAGGAGTATAAATTAGTACAAATTGCTAAGGGTAATTTGACAGTTAGTATCCAGGATGTTGGCAGTTATTCGTATCTGCTTAAAGATTTCATTTGAAGATCCCGATCTCTTCTCCTTTTTAGTGTTATTAAAATGGAGGATTACTCAGCCATAAAGAATGATAAATTTGAGTCATTTATACTCAAATGGACGTACCTTGAAGACATACTCAGAAATGAAATAAATAGGATGCAGATGTGGATGTATCTTTTCTCTAGTATGAAAAACTGAAAATGTAAATGAACACCAAAATGTATGATAGATCATGCGAAATAGGAAGAAAACATGCAAAAGGAAAAGGGAAATGGTGGGTAGAGTAAAGAAGGGACAGAAAAATTTGATAGTAAAAGAAAAAATGAAACAAAGCTGATGTATGTAGGGGGTGAGGGTATAGGGAGGGCAGGGGAATGGGGAAAATAAGAAACAATATATGTTGAGTACAGGTACAAATTCTCAATGTCGAATGTAATCATAATGTATGTACAAAATATACCAGTAAAGTCAATTTAGAAAAGAAAAAAAGATTTCATTTAAAGAAAATAATTGGAAAATGTGAACAAATATTTATGTATAAAAATGTTCATTGTAACAACAGGAAAGTGAGTAAACAGCATATGGTTCCTCCATATTGTGAAAAATTGTGTAATCATCAAAAAACATATTTTGAAAGACATTGAAAAAATAGGTTGCAAAAAGTAAAATTATATTTATGTATCTTTTATATGCATAGAAAAGATGGACATTTGAGGGCTACCTCAAAAGAGGTTACTGAGGTTACCTCTAAGAGGTGGGGTCATGCAATTAAGAGGACTATAAATTATACCCCACTTCATCTTAGCAGCAAGCAGAGAGAAGGACTGACGCATGGATCTGATCATATGACATGCAACACTCAGTCTACATGATGCAGTCATGACTTAATGAAATCCTGATTCTCATGAGACTCGAACATTTGAACTACTCATATAAAAGAATGAAAAAGGAATATGAAAGCAGATACAAGGGAAGTTTTTAATTAAAACAGAAAACGCTACCCAGCTATATACAAATGATCTTGGGGAAAATACTGTAATTTTCTAGAAAAATCACAATGTTATAATGATCAAAGTTGATTCAGCAAATCAACTTTCTGATTAAAAATCTGAAAACACTAAACCTGGTGTAAATTCTGGCCAATGCAGTAAGAGATACAGTCAACTATTGAAAATATGAAGTCAACCTGGGTTATATTTACCAATATTATCATAAATGTACATAAGTAATACAAGAATTTGAAAAACAATAGAATAGAATTTATCTTATTAGGTAAGGAACAAAATACATATACATATATATCAATCAGTATCTTTCAGAGATCAACACATTCATAAAATTAAATGAAAGATATAATAATTGGAATAATTAGAAATCACATTCATTGTTCAACAAGTTTTTTTTGTAACAGTATATGACACATTTTAATTCTCGTTTTTTCCCACTCTCCTACCCACCCTACAACCCCCCACTCCCTATATACATAAGCTTTCTTTCACTTTATTACTATCACATTTTTTCTTTCCCCTTGTTACTTACCCCCCACCCTAATTCCCTTCAGATATTTTCTATTTCATAATATCTATCATATATTCTAGAGCTCATTTTCATCCTCAGTTTCTCAAACCAGAGAAAAGGCATGATATTTATACATCTGTGACCTATTTATTTCACTTATGAGTATGTTCTGAAGGTATGTCCATTTGAGTATAAATGATGTAAAATTATTACTCTTTATGGCAGAATAATACTTCATTTTATAGAAAAATCACATCTTCTTTATCCAGTCTCCAATTGATGGGCATTTGGGTTGTTTCCAAGATGCAGCTATCACAAACTGAGCTGCTATGAACATGTCAGTGTGATATGAATCACTTAATTATTTCATGTACATACCTAGCAGGGTGAAATAGGACCTCTAATCTTAGTTTTTTGAGGAATCTGCATACTGATCTTCATAATGGTTGCACCAGTCTACATTCCAACCGATGATGGAGAGGTGCTCCTTTCTCCCTGAAGCCTCACCAGCATTTATTGCTGGTTAATTTCAAGATAGCAGCCTTTCTTTGTGGAGTGATATGGAATTTCAGTGTTGTTTTCATCTGCATCTCTCAAATGACCTGTGATGTTGAACATTTTATTAGCTGCTTTTTTTTTTTTTTTTTTTTTTTTGCTTTTTGGAGACAGGGTCTCGCTTTGTAGCTCAGGCTGGCCCTGAGCTCACTATGGTGCCCAGGCAAGCCGCCGCAAATTCAGCAATCCTCCTGTCTCTACCTCCCGAGTGCTGGGATTACAGACGTAAACCACCACGTCCGGCATTGTGGTATGCGGTGTTGATTGCTGGTGGGCGTGAGTCTCCACGCCCAGCATTATATGTGGTTACTGGGGATCGAACTCAGGTCCTTGTGCTTATGAGGCAGGCGGCGGAACCACTGAGCTAACCCTCCGGCCCTATTAGCTGCTTTTATTTCTTCCTCTGAAAAGTGTCTGTTCATTTCTGATGCCCATTTTTGAACTGGGTCTTTAAATGGGGGGCTGATTTTTTAGGCTCTTTGTATATTCTAGATTGTAGCCCTTCATCTGAGAAACTTTGTATATTCTAGATAGTAGCCCTTCATCTGGTAAAAAATTTTTTCCTATATTGTTGGATGTCTTTTTGCTCTGCTGGTGGTTTCTTTTGCTGTGCAGAAGCTTTTAAATAGGATGAGACCCCATTTGCTGATTTTTCTTTGCTAGTTCTCACGTTATAGAGATTTTGTTCATGAAGTCTTTCCCTAATTCAATGTCTCCAAGAGTTCTACCTAACCTATTTTGCAGAAGGTTTAGTATTTCTGTTTTAACATGTACCAATAAAGAATTCAATAATTCAAAAAAATATTTAGGTCTCTAACTCACCTTGATTTTAGTTTAGCACACTGTAAAAGAGATATATCTTGCTTTAGTCTTTGGCAGATTAATGCCCAGTTTTTTCAGTACCATAAAAAGCTTTTATGAATGGGTCCTTCCTGACCACAAGCAGTTATGGATAGGTAGTATGCTGCTGCCTCTAGTTCTAAGCTCCATATTCTGTCTGTTTTAGGAACTTTAGGGTGATAATATCATCTGAAATACTCTAAGAAAAACAAAGTTATGTCTGCACTTTCTATTTGGTTAAACTCAAACTTTTGTTCTTCAGGTGGTAGATTTCCATGTTAATGGAACATAAACCCTTGAAAGCCAGCCATTGCTTTAGTTAGATATTATGAACCTGAGTGATAATTCTCAGGGACATAGTAATCGGTTCTCAAGATTCTCTATCTTCTCAAATTCAATGATTTATTCCAAGAAAAGGTTAAGACAATAACAACATTATAGCAACTCACTTTTCTATCTGATCCAATTCCAAATCTGGCAGATAGGTCAGGCTTGTGACTTACTTTCCCCTCGGCCTTTGTTATACACGCCAGCGGTGACACACAAGCCAGTGGATATCCACTGGGTCACATGCAGAAACACTGAATGGGAGGACAGTTTAAAAGCCCTACAGAGTGCTCGCTTCAGCAGCACATATACTAAAAGCCCTACAGAGACTTGAAATGCAAGTTACAGGGAGGAAGAACTAGAAGAAGTTTCATTTGACATTTACAACGTGAAGGCCGTGTCTCCTGTATTTTGTACATAGTTTCCCATTTCATTCACCCAGCAACCCCCCCCACACACACACACACACCCATGCCTCCATGTATGGATGGGAAAACTGAGGCCCACAAGCTCTTTTAATCACTTCTGCAGCCATGGAGGAGCCGTGACTGTTCTGCACACTTCACTGCCCTCGGGGCCTAGCCTGGTGCTGTCAGAGGAGCTACTCAGTGACCACCCATTAACCAGTGATCACCGACTAGGAACCCCAGCTGGCAAGTGTTAGACCTGGGATCCTCAGCCAAATCCAAGCCATTCCTATGTGATTTTTTTTCCAGAGGTTGAGTCTCAGTTTCCCCATCTGATTTTTCTGTTTGCTTTCCTTGGGGTTTCAAAGAGAATGTTACCAAAACATTTTCTTCCTGTCCCCTCTGGAAGCTTCCTGGGATGCCCTGAGATGGAAGGCACACAAGGAAAATGAAATTGAAGAGCAGGAGAAGATGCAGACCTGACTGAGGTCCCCACAAATATTCCCCATGGGCCTCATTACACATTTGAGCAAACATTACCTTCACTCACAGCTAAATTTCCTGTTTGCTTGGCTGATCAATTCCTCATCAAATTTTAATGTGGGGTTCAAACCGTCTGTGGTGTTTTAATTAGGCCTAAGATTGCAAAGTGTCTGAGGCAGGGCTGAGCCTCATCCAAAGCCTCTCTTCCCCTGGCAGTGTTGCCAGGAGGGGTGGGGGCTGAGCAGAGCCGGGCTGGGCCAATGCCAGGCACTTCACAGACCCTGTTCCTAGGTGTACTGTGCTCTCTAGTGGTGGCAGTCTGCAGAGGAAGGGGTTAGGCAGCATACGCCTGATTCCTTCCGTCCCTGGGAACATATAAGTTACTTTGCTTCTCAAACTATCCTCGCTTGCTTCTTCCTCCCCTTCCTAGTTGCTTGATGGACCTGCCCCTCCCCCCCAAAAAAATGAAATACTGATAGATACAACTGTGTCCCTGGTACTGGGCTCAGAGACAGGGTTGAGAGTAGCTCAACATGGAGGAGATAGAAGTACGTATGATCAGATGCTACGGGTAGTGCAGTGAGACATTCACGTAGCTCTGGCAGCAGGGACCATGGGGCAAGCCCATGCCCAGGGATTAGAGCATCTGGCTGATTCCCAGAGCATTAAGAAACCAACAGGGTTCTTCTCAGAACCAAAAAGGAAGCCAGGTGATCTGGACCTAAAGATATTAAAGGAGACTGATTGCAAACACCTGTCCTTTGGGAGGATTCTTTCTCCTCGTCTGGCCCTGAACACCTGCAATTATAGCTCATTTGCACTTTAGCATATTCAGTGTCCATTTTCCTATTTAGGGTCCTGAGATGTCCTGAAGAAAAAGAACCTGAGTCCCATCATGTAACCCTTGTTCTCTCAGCTCATTTGTATGCGAACACTAGTAAACATCCCCCTTGATCACTATACTTTCTAAACAGAAGCCTTGGACAATCAGACCTGTGACTGGCCAGGACAAGCCACACATTCCACAGGATGGGACCATGTCACAAATGCCCATCACTGAAGCCAAGAGAATGTGTAAGTGACTTTTAGTGCAGCAGTCTTGATGTGAAAGACACAGCATGATCTAAAAGAACATTCTGAAGATCAGATAGGAAAGGCTGTCCAAATTCAACAAAAGTAGCGAGAAGACACTGAAATCTACTTGCAGGTTCATGGATTTAAGTTTTTATTAGAAATCCATGTATTATTGAAATTAGCAATCTACGTTTCTAAGGCATTTACTAATAATAGAATTTAATTAGCTAAATGAGGTGGTTTCAAACTCTGCTGAGCATCAGAATCACCAGGGGCATTTGTTAATCATGCTGATTCCTGGGCTTTATCCCTCAATATTTTTATTCCATGGAACTGAGGTATTGCTGACACTGCTAGTGGCAAGAACACATTTGAAAATTATTGCTACTGTTCACCATTTGCCTTGACTGTGATTCTCTGAAACATCAGCTCCACAGGATGCCAACACATCTTATCTCAAAAAGTTCCATGTGAAAATGATATGTTCTGAGCTCACGGTATGTTCCAGAAAGACACCTCCCTGGGAAATACAGATGGAAACAGAGCAAAAACTTCAGGCAGACCTAGCGCTACAGCCGGATGTTAGAGGTAGAGGCAGGGACAGAGAGGAAAAGGAAAGGGAGAGAGAGTAGAGATAGGAGGAGATGTGGAAATAGAAGTAGAGGTAGAGGAAAAGTTGAGATAGAGATTCAGATAGTCTCCTCCCTCAATCCTCACACTTCTTCCCAATGAGATTACTTTCTACTTTCTGGACAAGGAAACCAAATGACCACATTGAAAGCTTTCCGGTGGTCACATAGTAAATAATATCATGATCCCTCAACAAGTCCAAGATGGTGGCCAACTAGTGGCCGCTGCCATGATAACGTGCATTTGCTAAAATGGAAAGAGATGATAGAGCTATTGTGGAGAGGAAGGAAAGGAGATGGCATGTGTAGTTTCAAACATGTGAAGTTTGAGGTGCTTGTGAGACATTCAAATGGAAATGTCCACCAGGCATTAAATGTTTGACACCAAAATCCATGGAGATTTGGCCAGAGCTAGCATTAGCAAGGGCAATGTACAAGCAAGTGGCAGATGAGATCCTCCTAGGCCTCCATTTCCTCTTCTCCAAAAGACAAGTTAACAGTCCTCATCAGTACGCATTATATAGCTTTCCTGATAAATTAAACCTAGAGTAGCCTTATGACCCAGCAATTCACTCCTAACTATATACCACAGAGAATTGAAAGCAAATATCCTAAAAAAATTCTACACAGACATTCATGGTAGCACTATTCATGATATACAAAGGGTTAAAAAAAAGCCAACTATCAAGGAACTATTCATACAGGAGGATATTATTTATCCATAAAAAGCAACAGAGTACTAAAACATGTTACAACATACATCAGTCAGTAGTAAATATTAATGAAACTTGAGAACATTATGTGAAACAAAAGAAGTCAAATCAAAAGCCCACCTATAGTACGGCACCATGTGCATAACATATCCAAAATAAGTGCGTCTAACCAAACAGAAAACAGATTCGTGATTGGCAAGGGTTGGAGTTAAGGCACAGGAATGAGGAGCAACTTCCAAACAGGTACAGAGCTTCCTCTTGATGTGATGAAAACGTTCTGGAGCTAGTGATGATACCTGTACACTGCCATGAATATGCTCCAGCTGCTGAACTGACTTTAGAAAGGTACATATTCTACACAATAAAATTACACCACATGCAGACACTGTATGGACAGAGGTAAATTACAAAAGGCCTTCACGGAGGAAGGCAGGACACATTATGAAGCTTCAAGTGAAGAGAGCTAACAAGCAGAGGTGACGCCCTTGACAAGGCAGTCTTGTTCCGGTGCTGAATCCACTAAAAACCACATGCGTCTAAAGTGTGGGAGAGGAATGACGAAACTCATACAGCCTTCCTGAGGCAGTCACCTGCCCTCCTGGCTTGTCCTCCTCGGTGACAGCCCTCTCCCAGCAGGTATTCACCTGCCACCCACGCGAAACTCTTGACAGCTTCCCTCTCACAAATCACTTCTTCAAAGGCCAGGTCGCTCAAGCCAGAAGTCAGAGGGGTGTCAACTTCGTCCATCCCACTTGCACCTCAATCCCCCAGCAAGTGCTGCCAGTCCGGTCCCCAAAATCTTTTTCTAATCTGCGTGCCTCATCCCCCTTCTATTGCCTCCACTCTCTGTCAAGCCACTTTCCTTCCGTGCCTGGCAGCACCAGCCTGCTCTGCAGTCTCCTGGCTTCGCTCTTGCCTCCTGACACCCATTCTCCACCATACCTTCAGTAGCGAGTTTCTTCTTCCAAACCAGAAAATGTGATCATGTCATTTTTTTTTCTGCTTAAAAACAACTAGCAACTGCTGTTTCACTTAGAATCCCAGATCCCTAGTCCTCATTCCACTTGCCTCCTAACATGGAGACACAGGACCTTTAATGCCCAGCCTAGAAACAAACTTCCTGCAAGCAGGGGCAGTGCCCACTTCCTGCTTCTCACCCTCCCTGGCCCCACTAGTGAAGAAATGCAAACCCACAGTGACTGTGTGCACAGATGCCGAGCCCCCCAGCACCCGGGGCACATGGACTCATCCGTGAGGCCTGCCATAACTAAGTGTCACAGATTGGCTGGTTCACCCAACAGAAACGGATTTTCTCAAATTTCTAGCGGATTGAACTCCAAGTGTCGGCAAGGTTGTTTTCTTCTGGGCCGCTGTTCTTAAGTTGTACGTGGCTGTCTTCTATGTGGTCTTTCCACGAACATCTTCCCACTAGAACACCACAGGCAGACTGAATCAGGCCTCCCTCAAAACCTCACCTTAACATAATCACCTCTTTAAGGACGCTGTCTCCAGACGCAGTCATTCGGAGGTCATGAGATTCGAGTTCCATCATACCAATTTTTGGAAAGGGGATACCTGATTTAGCCCCTAACAGTCTATAACATAATCATTGTGTAAAACATCTCTCTCCGCTTCCCCAAGCCTGAGCCATCCCTCCCAAGGAATCCTACTCTCCTGGCATGAGGGTCAGAGAACACAGGGAAAGGACCAGCTGGGCAAAGCATGGCGCCATCACTTCGTCTGCAGGGACTTTCAAGACCCCAGTGGCCAGAGCTTCCCTTGTGCCAAGGCATCTCTACAAGCCGGACCCACAGACCACCCGGCCAGCCCCAAAGGGTTAAGACAGAAGCAGACTTATTGACTGGCGCTTCTTGGCGGGCCCAGGGAAGCGTGACTGATTGGAAGCCTGTGCGGAGGAGGAGTCCGCTCTGTGGGTCTGAAATAAATAAAGGCCTGTCAATAGCTCAGATCCTCGAACATCGACAAAGTCTGCAGTCTCAATAGGCAATTAACACTTTACAGGGACCATTACCCAGAGGCCTCCCCGCATTTTACAGCACATTTTCTGCCATCGGCTCTGGTATTGAAGCTTCTAAATAAAAACATAAAAATGAGCTAGAACAGGCCAGCGTTTTGCCTGGCTGCAGTTACTGCACCCACAAGCAGCAAAGAGATCATATTTCCTTCCCCTTCTGACTTGTGCTCTAACTGCACTGCATCCCACTCATGTACACACACACACACACACACACACACACACACACACACACACAAGGCATGTTCTCAGTGTCTTGGGAAGCGTCAGCGCGTGATTACCGGGATGGAAAGTGGTCTGCAGTCAGACTGCCTGGATTTCAAATCTGACTCCAACACATTAGCTGTATGACCTTGAGCAAATTATTAAACCTCAGTTTCTTCACCTCTAAAATGGGAATAAGTCTACGTTCAAATCCATGGTGCTACTGTGAAGAGGAAATGCTTTTAGCACAATGCTAACATGTAAGACTTTGATGAAAGTTAAAGGAATTACTGATCACTACCCATCACCATCGCTGGTAAGAAGAAGGAAATATCCACTGAGCACATCTCCTAGGGCCATCCTAGTGCTCAAACCAACTGTCCTGGCCTCTGTGCCCCTCCTTCAGTTTCTGCCACAAAGTGTCTCCATTGCACAAGGCATGTGCTCACTTTGCTGACGAGAACCTCTCATATCTCAGACTCCTCGGAACACAGATTCTGAGGCTCCACCTCAGAAATGGCTATCTTCAGATCACCAGAAGTTAAATTCATGGACACAGAATCCCAGGCAAAATCTTCAAGCAATAAGCAGAAAATGTGCAGAGTTCCAGGCTGCAACTGGGGCCTCCAAGCAGAGCGCGGGCCAGAAGCCTCTCCTCCCAAGAGACACTATGGGACGGAGGCCCTGAAAAGGACACTGGTGACCCTGGGGGAAGCACCGTGCACTCCAGGCCTGAAGTCCGCAGCAACAGTGGCTGTCACTCAAGGCCGAGGATCACAGAGCCTGAGCTGATCATTCAGGCAGGGCTCTTACACCACCCACATGGGCCCCAAAAAGTGAACGGGGCAGGTCCCTAGGTAGCTCCAGGGCCCCCAAAGCTGAGGGGTGCATGTGAGTAGCAGGGAGGGATACAGACTGCCCCACCACCAGCAGCAGCTCCCCTTGAACCCTCTTGGCCTTTGGCTATGCCCCCAGGCCCTCCTGGGGAGGGAGGCGTCCGTCTAAGCAGAGCCAAAGGCTGGCCTGGCCTGAGCCCTCCATGCACAGATGTGAAAGCCGAGGCCACCGTGAGTCAGTTCTCCCAGTGAAGAGCTTGAGCCACAGATGTGGTAGAGAAGCATCTGAGAAGAAGCCAGTAGTGTGTGGGGAAGCAGGAGAGGAAGGATGAAGACGCCCGCCAATGTGCCATCCCAGGCCCAGCCAGCCAGTCCCGCAGCTGCTCCCAAGGTCAGGTCCCACGTCAGAGAGGCCCTGAGTGCCCGCAGCAGCGACTCCGGGCCACGTGGGGAAGCAGCACACAGGAGCACCGGGCCCCTGGCTGTGGGAGAAGAGCTGACCCTGCCCCGCCCATGGGTGCCCATGCCCAAGGCCAGGGCTCTGCGGAAAGCTGGAGAGGAGCTGCCAGCAGCAGAGGGGTGGGCACACTGAGTGAGTGAGTGTGGGAACGGGAAAGGTCAAGAGCTTTCCTTCACCCTTCTGAGACACAGTTTCCTGGCAAGGACCAGACACACCCTAGGTAAGGCTCACACGTGTCCTCTGGCCTCCCTTCCGGCAGGACCAGACAAACGCCCTTCAGGTTCCGCGCTTTGACTCGACACTGTAGCTGAACAAATCTCTCCTCTCTTAACAGTTCAGAACTGCTTTTATTTAGCAGCACAATCAATCAGTGTCCCCTGCTGAGGTCACACAAATGGCAGCCAGGCCTGGGCAGGGACCTCAGTGCCAGATGCACCTTCGCCCCCAGAACTGAAGCTTCCCTGCTCTGATCCTTGTGCCTACATCAGTCACCCCCTTTCTGAGGCTGTCACTGCTCCCCACTTCCCAACTTGCCCATCTTTCTAGGCCTACCTTTTCCAAAAGGCTTCCCTACTACGTCTGAACTTGGGAAACTTCCTGTGCTGGATAAATGTAACTCTACTTACATGGATATGAAATGGGCTTCTAGGTTTCTGAGTGTCAAAAACAAAAGGATGGCTGCTGTTCATTATTGTCTTCTAAAATTTGCCTGAACATGGCTTTTGTTATTCATCCTAATAGGAAAGGAAATTCTAGGAAACGCACTTCACTTAGCCAAGTTGGCAGATTATAAAACCAACACAGATAACCCACAAAGAAACACAACCAACACCCTGATCAAACTGTGCTTGATACATGATATCCCTGAAAAAATAACTTACATAAATCAATAAACTTTCTTTATCATTTAAGCTAGTATATATCGGCTTTGGTGTTATTTTTCAAACCAAAAGTTATCATAACTTTTATAGCCGATCAGAGTACCAGGGCCCAGCACTGGACCAGAAAAAGAATGGAAAATGTAAATATCCCATTCAAGGACAGGACAAGAAAAACTAAATGTTGTTCTTGTTCTGCGAAGGCTGAGTTCCAGAATCACATCCTGGGAGCACTCGACATCCATCAGTACACCAGCCACACCAGTCCACGTAACTCATGCCATACGACAGAGACAAGAGCAAATAGCATGCAGTCACTCCTGACCCCTTCTATACCACTCCCTTGTGACATCTTCAAAACTATCCTCGGTGGCTATTCAATTCGTTTATCAGTATTTAACTGTTCCTATGAGGTTCCTGGCACTCTTGTTGAAATAGGACTCGGTGGCTTCTACTGGGCCTTGCAAAGAAAAGGCCTCAGTAAAAACTTAGAAACACAAAGGAGTGGTGATTAAAGGGACAGCCTTTGAAGGACTACATTCAATATAGTCTACATTCAAGCTCTGACTCTGCCACCTTCCGCGTATACAGTTCGATGCGCCTAAGCCTCCCCTTCCTCATCTGTAGAGTACATTAGTGACGTCTTTCCCACAAGGTTACCAAGAGGATTAAATAAGAAAATGCATCAGATTTACATAATCTTTATAGTCTCTCCATAAATATTATGACTTCTTTCTACAAGCATTTTAAATGTTCTATTTTTACTCCACAGAAGAAATAAAGCCGTGCTACAAATCATTAGGCAAATACTGTAGAAGAAGTAGGAATTTTGAGCCATGCAGCAAAGCGCGATGTCAATCTGGACGTCAATCTTTGGGAATGATTTTTAAGAGAGTGAGGGAGGGTGAAAAAAGCCAACTGTAGAACAGAGCATGTAGTAAGCTTACGCTTGTGTGGAACCAGTATCTAACGATGACATACACTCTTATTTACAGATACATCTTTCTCAGTGCACAGAACACGACTTGAATAATACAGAAGAACCTGTTAGTGGAGGCTGCAGCTGCCAAGTCTGATGAGACAGGGGTGGAACAGGTCTAGGGAGGGAAGGACCGTGCACATTTACGCAGTTGGAATTTTTGCCATCAGAGTGTGTAATGAATATTGATGCCTCCACTACAGGTTTTATAAATGTAAGCATTTAATATGCTTTATCCTGAATAAACAATAACTCTCCAAGTGTGGTCCTCAAAGCACCAGCTTCAGCTTCCTTTTGCAAGTTGTCAGCAAAGCAGCTTCTCCGGTACCCCCCAACCCCCTCACTCCCACGACCACTCCCACTCACCTACAGAACCAACACTCAGGAAGGGCAGAGTGCGCTGTGGTCTGATCAGTGCTTTGGTGACTCGATGCACACCAGCTCTAAAACCTGTGCTAGCGCTGACCTTCCTCTGCTAATGAATCTCTTCTGCTTAAGAGAGAAAATCTGTCCTTACCTATTTAAAGCTTAGCTTCTCTGAATCTGTTACTCCATTGCCTTGGGATGTCATTTACCTGCTACTTCCCCTCGTCTGCGGGGAGAAGCTGAGGCCACAGGTACCAGCAGCATGGCACCGAGTGAGGAAGGAACTGCAGTGGGTCCATGACCATCAGGGCTCAGGCCGTGAAGATCGGTGTCCTTGGTCCGATGTCGGTTTCCCTGCACAGTGAGGGTCCCATCTTCCCCACGCCCTGCGACATGGACAGCATCAGAAGGGTTCCCCACGTCCTACTGATGTGCAGAGCACAGGGGTGTCACCCTCCCGCCCTCCACTAGACCCTCGCGTACATTTCTGTTCTACCTTGAAAGGGCCAGGCTAGCCACAGGCTTTCTTTCTGAAATTTGTCACTTCTCAACGCATGTCCTGAAAAGCCTGAAAAACCATTTTTGCTATGCTGGGATTCTGCAAACTCCAGGAGGGTGTCAAAATCTGCTGACAGAAATCTAGGATGTTTCCATGGGACCCTGTAGTGCTCATCGGGTGACACTTACCTACCTCTAGGAAGAATGATGATGTTGACGTCACCACCAGACTCTGTCCCTGCATTTCATGGCACAAAGTCTATGTTCGTAGTCCTTCAGAGTTTGCTCTTGCGATCAAAAAATTAGCTTCTCTCTCAAGTTCCTGACCCATGCAATTATAAGCTGAGAGAGTCTAAAACAGTGTTTTATTATTAGTAGTAGTAGTATTAGACATGACCTTGCTGTGTAGTTCAGCCCCATGGTCCTGAAGTTCCCTGTCAGTACAGCCATCAGTGAGAGCCATGTGAGCCACAGCAGAGGGCAACATGCATGAGAGAGGAGCTTTCACCCCCTTAAATCACTGAGATTTGGGGTTTCATGACCAACAGAGTGAGCCATTCTTTTCTGATAAAATACACTGGCTGTGTAACTTTGAGGAAACTATTTCACCTTCCGGCCAGTTTCATCAGCTTCGTTTCCCCACTGCACACCTATTTTGTGGAGTTGTTAAGAAGATTAAGTAAGATTATCCCCACAAAACACTGCATACAACATGAGGCATATGCTCACTGTTCAATTAAGTATGGTAGTGTTTTTGCTTTTATAAACAAATTAGCCATGGCCCCACTGTCGTAGCACAACCACCATTAATATTTAGTTACTTCTCATATTTTCCTAGGCATATTTTTACATGAACACCTGTCTCTGCCTCCTGACTGCTGGGATTACAGGCGTGAGCCACCACGCCCAGCATTATATGTGGTAACCGGGGATCGAACTCAGGTCCTTACGCTTGCGAGGCAGGCGCCGGAACCACTGAGCTAACCCTCCGGCCCAACATAAAGAAACTATATCCTTTCCCTGGTATTTGATTGCAAACATTCTGTCATGTTACTCCTTGACCCTCCTGATCATTATTGTTTATGGCAAACATTGAGTGGGGAAAAACTGAGTATGCCATGTTTCCCTTTATTTCCAGCAACCCTTTCTTAGTCTATTGATTTATTTATTAATAGTCCTCATGCTCTTCCTACAAAATAAGACACTTGGGTCTTTCTAAAACTTACCAGGTATGTTCTGGCTGTAAGAAAAATAGGTACCATTTACTCTTAATCTAGTGCCAGGTTTTTCTAAGCCATAAATGCTTTGCTAAGAAATCAGCTGCCCCTCTCTAGAAGCTGCCATGATATATTTCCAGAAGATTAGTTTCTTTGCTTGTAGTATAACTTGGGCTCTTTCAAATTCCAGCTATTCTTCCATATTAAACACCACATGTGGGAGGGTCATATTTATATATGTGTCTTCCTGCTTTCTGTGAGGGTTTAACTCCAGAAACCTCATTCCAGGGATATAAAAATCTACAGATGCTCAAGTCCTCTGTATAAAGTGGAATAATATTTGTATGTACCCTGTGTACAGCCTCCTATATACTTTAAATCATGTCTAGAAAACTTACAATATACTACACAATGCAAACAATATATAAATAGTTGCTATACTGTATTGTTTAGGAAATGAACAGCAGAGAAAAATACCCATCCTCACTTTCACTTAGTTAATTTCTAACCCTTCAAATTCCACCTCAAATAAAACTTTGCCCTCAACGCTCCCTTAACTACCAGACCCATGCTAGGCAAGCTCTGCTGTTCTTTCTCATGGCACCTATGCCTTCTCCAGGTACACTCTTTAAGTGTAAGAGATGCTTTTATTTTTGTGGACACTTCTTGATGTGACACATAACCGCAGGGAATGCCAGCTTTCCAACTGCAGGGGCCATTTCTATGTTTGCTTGCCGTCATATACTCGATGCCATTTTAGTATCTGGCTTGGGATCAGCACTTAATAAAAGGAGAAAGGAAGGAACACAACAAGGAAATGCCATTTTTCTCCATTTCAAATACAATACATTGGCTCTTCCAGACCTTCAAGTGGAGAACAGAGTATTGAGTCAAACCCGGTGCATACAGTACATGAGCAAGTGCGGCAAGACAAGCTTTCGCTTTTGCTTTGCCAGTCAAAACTAGTCCTGGAAACTTTGTGATCAGAAAATTGTTTTACAGCCCTCTGGAGAAAAAAACAAAATCAACAGTGCACACACATAGACACACCACACACACGGGAAAGATGAAAGGATTTTCTATAAAATATTGGTTCACAGGGCCGGAGCGTTAGCTCAGTGGTTCCGGCGCCTGCCTCACAAGCACAAGGTCCTGAGCTCGATCCCTGGTAACCACATACAATGTTGGGCATGGAGACTCACGCCCACCAGCAATCAATGCCACATGCCACAGTGCCGGGCGGATGGCTCACGCCTGTGGTCCCAGCACTCGGGAGGCAGAGACAGGAGAGTTGCTGAGTTTGAGGCTTGCCTGGGCTACATAGTGAGCTCAGAACCAGCCTGAACTACAAAGCGAGACCCTGTCTCAAAAGAAAAAGAAAATATTGGTTCACAATATTAGGGAGGCTTCATAATATTCTCCATATTCTCATATTATGAGAAATCCTCCAATCTGGGAACTGTAGGCCCAGGCAAGTCAGTGGTGTAGTTCCAAGGCTTAAATGAAAGACCAATAATTTGTTTGCCAGTCTGGGTCTGAAGGCCTGAGGACCAATAGTATGAAGTCAGAAGCCAGTTGTCCCAGCCCATACAGTCAAGCCAGTTTTGTTGACCTTCGGGTTGAATGAGGCCTGCACCATTGATAAGGTCCATATGCTTTCCCCAGTCCAACAACTCCACAGTTAATCTCTTCTGAAAACAACCTCTCAGATAGTCCAATAGATATTTAATCAGACTTCTGGGCATCCTGTGACCCAATAAAGTTGACGTATAAAATTAATCATTATAGTCATTATGACTGACTTCATATGATCTGATATTCTGTTTTCCCCTATGAGGTTCATGGATTTGAACAAATTGCATTAAAAGCCTCAGAATCACAGATGACCTTATGGGTACCTGCTCCACCTCCCCCTTCTGACTTGCACTTTGGTCTCCATGCAGATTGGATGACATTGGCTTTACCATCTCCTGGTCTGTATTTGGTCCTTATGATGTTTGTAGCAGGTACCTCTTGGAATTCTTTTCCAGAGCCTTTCAAAGGGGACACAAAATGGCCAAATCCTTCAGTATTTCATTCCCACAGGTAGCAGTACTTCTGGTGCCACAAAATTCATGTCCAAAAGCCCAAGAGAAAGGTACCTTTCATTGAGACACAAGTTTCAGAGCTTAGTGTCTCCTTATAAGCACAGGGGAAAAAAGAAACATCGCTCTGTTCAAAATCACCTGATTTTTCTAGGAACAAATCCTATTATATTGATACCCTTTGGTGTGGTTCAGGGCCTAAACTAGTAGACCATTCACTCAAGTACAAAACTTATAAGGACACCAAAAAAAAGAAAAGAAAAGAAAAGAAAAGAAAAAGAAAGAAAGAAAAAGAAAGAAAGAAAGAAAGAAAGAAAGAAAGAAAGAAAGAAAGAAAGAAAGAAAGAAAGAAAGAAAGAAAGAAAGAAGGAAAGGAAGGAAGGAAGGAAGGAAGGAAGGAAGGAAGGAAGGAAGGAAGAAAAAGCTTAGCAGCAACAAAAAAATCAATGGAATATTTTTTAATGATAATCAATACTAAATTATCAAAAATGTATGTAAAGACAGAAATAGTGGACTCAGATATTCTAAGATCTGAGTTCTGTGTGGAAAGACTCAAGATAATCATTTAGCATAATAGAGCAAAAAGATTGTGAATTTTAAATAATTATATAAGTACTGTGCACTAACTGATTGAACCACTGGAGCTCCAATAATTACAAAAGGGGAGAGATGAATTGGAAATGCAAGTATTAGCCACCAAAAAAGCAGGAGCCCGGGAACTAGAGAAGGTAGATAGCCAAAGTTCATACTGTTATAGCCACCAAAAAGAATATAGTAAGACTGATCAGCAACCATTTGTGTGATTCACTGTATATTCCTTGTATGTCCCTGAACCCTAGGGATTTCCAAGCTGGTTTTTAAAAATCTCTATTGTACATTTAACTAGTGCAAAAGATGTGGTGTTATGGGAGGAGAATAATAACTCCCCAAACATGGTCATATCCCTATCTTCAGAACCGTAACTATCTAAAGTTGGTGGTATGGTGAAATTAAGATTTCAAATGAAATTAAATCACTAACAACTGACATTTAGGGATATTATCTTGGATTATCTGAATGGACCCAGTGTGATAACAAGATTGCTACATGGGGACAGAGGACCCAAAAGAATCAGTACTAGGGATGGTATCATGAGAAACAGAGCTGGCCATTCAGTGCTGAGCTTGGAGAGGGAAGAAAGTTCTAAGCCAAAGAATTTCAGCAACCTAAATCCAGAAAGGATAAAAATAATTCAGTTCCCCTCTCAAATAACTGAAGTCTTTAGAAGGGATGCAGTCCCACTACCACCTTGATTTTAGCCCCTTGGACCCATTTTAGATTTCTGACTTCCAGAACTATGCAATAACCCATTTGTGTTGTTTTAAGCAGCCAAATGTTTGACAAACACATTTGTGATAGCAGCAAGTGGAGATTAGTATGAATTTCTGCATCTAGAAGCAGGGTATTTCTATAACAAATGTAAATATGTGGAAGTAACTCTAGCAAGACAAAGCCCACAGAGTTTGAGCAGAAAGGGAAGTCCAAACTTTAGCCTGAGAAAACTGGGGATCCCCCATTAGCACTGGTTTGAAGTTATACTCTCTGAAAATATCCAAGAAAGCCCTCTTCAGGAGCTGAGATCTTTAAAATGGTTACCACACAGAGAGGTCACATTCTGTGTCAGAGTTAGCTGCATCTATACAAACCAAGACAATTCCAATCGTTCACCCACTGTTCACAGTCCAGAAGCTTCGTGTAGCCTGACTCAGTGACAATAAGAAAAGGGTTAACCTCCTTTCTCACTAATTCAAGTGTCCTCCCCTCCCTCTCTGAGGCAGAAATCAATGAAGGCTGTTTTCATCCAAGGAAAAATAAATCTTAATCACCTTTGTAAAGAGGGAACAGAGAAGCAAGCAGCATTCTAAAAATGGACTCCCCTATTTAACAACTGTTAAGTGCTATTTCTCAAATGCTACCAGAGATGACATCACACTCAGGTTACAGGGTAGGCATCATCAGCTGCTGATTAGGGAGCAATTGAAAGGGGGAAGAAAAGTAAATGAAGAGATATAAATAGATCCATTTTTTGGTTGGGAGAGCTGTCTAAATGTGTAAGGCATGAAAGAATGAGTAAGCAAGCAACATATTTCCAACACAGGGGTATCAGAGAGGACATTCAGGGATCCCCAGACTCCTCCATCATCACATCCTAAGCTGGATGTACTCTGTTTCTGATCCATGAGGCCCTGTGAAGCCAGTAAAATGCTCAGCTCATATGCTTTCGGCTCTCTTCTACTTTTGCACCTCCTACACTTTCCCTAAGACTTTATACTATAGCTTCTACCTCCCTCTGCCTTTGCTATCAGAAATCCCTATTTGAGGGCCCACAGTGACTTCATCCCTCTATGGAAGGCTATATCATCATTGGAATGACACCTGTAAGGGGATAATATTCCCTGAGTTTGGGCTTGGCCATAGTCTTAGTTTCCTCATCACTAAGATAACATACCCAACACCTGCAACTTAAAGGAGAGGCTCTTTTGGCTCATGTTATGGTTTGTATCTAGATGTCCCTCCAAAGCCTCATGCAGTCATAAGTGCATAAGTCAGAGGTACTGAATCTAGAGCATGTGATGCTGGGATTAAGAGCATGTGATTACTAAACCAATAATCACTGGTTTGGTACCATTTTAATCTCTGAAGTCGGGGTAAAATAAAACGAACAGAAAGATGCTGTTAAATACCCTTGTTGCTTTGCTACCTTCAGTCTGCCATGAACTGTTGCCCCTCTGCCACATGCCACCCTGCCTTGGAGCCAGCTAATTATGGACTGAAACCTTTACAAACGGTGAGCTACATAAAACTTTCCCTTTAACTTTGGATGTCGGGTATTTTGTCTCACTAAGGAAAGAAAAGTAACTAAGATAGAATTTGCTAATAGAGAAATGGGGTCATTGCTGTGATATTACTGGGCCACGTGGCCTTTGGAACTGGCTTGTTGGAAGGGGAAGTGTTCAGAATGACTTGGAGATGCTGGCTGAAAAAGTAGAGCTGGAACACCATAGGCATGAGAGATTCTGGTCAGCGCTCAGAAGGCTCACAGAAATCCTGCTGGCAAAGACCAGGCTCAGGAGAGTTCTGCTGGGAAGAAGGACTGTATTGGCTGCTGGACTCCAGATGATGTGCATTATCAGAAAATGTGTCTGCATTTTGCTTGTGTCCAGAGACTGAGACAGAGATTAAGAGCAGTGGACTAATTAATCTGGCAGAAGAAATTTCAAGGCAGTTTAATGTTGAGGTGGTGGCAGGATACTGTTGGGGGCTTTTAGCCAGATTTATGTTGAGAGTTAAGAGCAAAGAGTCCAGCAGAATAACTTAAAGTGTTCTGAGTTTTGCCAAAAAGGAAGCTTCAATAAAGTTATGGCCAGGATAAATTGGTCACCAAAAACACTAGGGGAAAAAGCCAAGTATCTCACAAGAAGACAACGGAAAAGATGCCCTGAAGACATCACAGGAACCAGCAGAACTATAGCCTTTCCATCTTCAGAGTTGCAAAGGTGAAATGATTTGCTTCAAGAAGAGAGTTCTAGAGCACCATGTTCCAGAATGGCAGCTGCCTAGACAATTTATTCCTTGGAATTGAATTCAGAGTGCTCAGAGATCCAGACACTCAACCCCTGCATCCAAGAGAAAAGGAAGCCTGGATACTGCTCAGCTGGACTCAGACCTCGGTATCATCCATGTGGCCCTAGCAAAGTGCACCAGTGGAACAGAGTAGTGGACGATCAGGCCTGCAGCAGCTGGTGAATCATCCAGGTCGAGATCTCACCCAGAAGTGGGTGATTGGCTGATATCCATCTTGTAAAGGGGCCACTGAGCTGGGAACTCAGAACAGCTGTGGGCAGATTCCATCTATCTATGGCTCCCAATGCCTCAGTGTAAAGGAGCAGAGTTCAAGTCACCAGGAGATACATAGCCTGGTATAGGCTCAAAGAATCCATTTCCAGTCTCATAATCAGAAACTAGCCTGAACTTCAGAGGAACTAAAGGCATAGACTGGCTGGGATTATCCACTCCCCACCATGAAGTTGCAGATAGCTTGCTGGGAATAATCAGTTTAGCTCTGGTCTCTGCTTAGAATGTCTATCAGTGACAAGTGAGACACATCATGAATTGTATGTTTTGGGTTTTTGTCTTTTTCTTTTTCCTTTCTTTCTTTTATCTTTCTTTTTTCCTCCTTTCTAGTTCTTGTTTTGTTTTTTTAGTCTTTTCTTGATTGAACAGTTTTTAGTTTTTCTTGTTGTTCTGTTCTTGTTTTTATTTTTCCTTTTCTCTTTTCCACTGACTTCTTCACCAGTTTCCTAAAGTTTTCCCTCCAACCTTGCTTCTGATTGCTTCTTTTCCTTCTATTTCTGTTCTTTTTTACCCCCAACCCCTGTTAAATCTTAAATTTAAATTTAATTTAAATTTAATTTAAATTTAAAAAATGGTACATTAAGGATTACAATTTGCTCTTTTCTAGGTTGTATTTGATACTAGTGTTATTGTTGATTATACTACCCTAGCCGAGGTGACATAACTGTGTTAATCAATTGTTTCTCCTGGTATACCAAGACAGAGATTACCTAAGGGTCTCTTAAAAAGAACTTATAGGCCAATTCCAAAGAACTGGCAGATGGGCCAAGTAGGCAGAAGCTTCTCATCCCCAATAAATTGAAGAGCTAGGATTCTGCAACAGACTCAAACCTCAAAGCTAGTTACACCTGGACATTGCTTCTGAGTAGTCATTTCCTAAGGGTACTGAGTACTGGCAGTAAAGCTATTCCCCATAAGCAATTTATAAGCTTCAACTCAGGAATCAAAGTAAAAAATATATAGAAAATGAGAAGACATTTAAACAAGATTCAACCCTACAGACTTTTAGCTCACTTCAGGCAAACCCCAGAGGCAATGAGGTAGAACAACTCAAAAGCCACACCCTGGACTCTGAAGTGGTAACAGCAGAAGTAACAAAGCAGATGAATGAGGGTCTAGAAAAAAATCAAAGCACAGGGCCGGAGGATTAGCTCAGTGGTTCCGGCGCCTGCCTCGCAAGCGTAAGGACCTGAGTTCGATCCCCGGTTACCACATATAATGCTGGGCGTGGTGGCTCACGCCTGTAATCCCAGCACTCGGGAGGCAGAGACAAGAGGATTGCTGAGTTCGCGGCAGCTTGCCTGGGCACCATAGTGAGCTCAGGGCCAGCCTGAACTACAAAGCAAGACCCTGTCTCC